>VYZT01036217.1:0-48088 GCA_013400735.1 Pomatostomus ruficeps | reverse complement strand
TCCATGGGGCTATATATTTCACTCCTCCAGTCAAAATAGGATCAACTGGAAAATTACTAGTTGGGGTAGTCTCAGATAATACAAGTGCCCAAAAGCAACTTAGTCAAGGAAAATACCGAGTCCTAATGAAAATGTTAGTCCAAATAAGTTTATTTTTTCTCTCTCTCTCTCTAACTAACACAGAAAGCCTGATAGTATTTAAGTGGAAATGAATTCAGTGTAACTTTCTGCCACCCTCTAAAATTCACAGAAGTGCAAGGAGAGGAGGAGCATGAATAAGTCACAGTGTAGGCTTTATAGCCATCATACTTATATACTATATTGGAATTAAAAGATTCACATTATGTTTGAAATAAAAATGAATAAAGTGGCATCCTGCCAAAGAGAACCAGAAGCCACCCTTGTGTGGAACCAAAATAACTTGGCTGAAGTAGTACTTAATTTATTTTCAGAAAATGAAAAGTTGCATAATGTATCTTTAAAACAGAGAGGCAATAACTTTGCATTGTGGTTCATAAGGTTGACATAGTCTTTGCCTGTATATGAACAGAACAAAACCCGATAAATGTTCCTCAAGGAGGGCTTCCAGCACTGTGCTCTTAAAAATCTTCAAAAGATGTGATCACATAGTTGAGTCACCACAGAAAAGACTCACAGTACCTTCTTTTGGAAATGAATAAGAGTTTTAAAATCTATTGAAATGAAGCGTTGACATAAGGAAATATTTTGTAGAGCTTTCAGGTTCCTTTACTATTCACTTTATTTTACTTGGCTACTTTTAATTTTTTTTCCCACTTCTCTTTGAAAATCGTGCATTGTCCAAGCCTTTTCGATTAAGCAGCTTGCCTGAATGAAAGCACTGTGATGAGGTGGCGGTGCATCAATAAACAGGGTGCCTCTCACAGCAGGACAGAATGCTGAGAAATAGGGCTGATCAGCGGTAATTACTCTGACACTTCATGCAGTACAGGGAATTAACTCCTAGGACTTTGGGCCGAATGGAGAAGTAGTAGTTGATGTTCCACATTGTGAATGCCTCAGTGCCTGAACCCATTATGAGTTTAAACGGAGATGGGAATTCACTATATACAGGGCTTTTTTCTTTCTCTCCCTCCAGCCCCCCATCTAGGAATGCGAAGCAGAGTGCAGAAAATAGAAATAATTTGAGATGCTGAGCAGGCTGCATTTCTGTTTTTTTGCTAAGGTCTTTGCACTCATTTTTCATTAAATCACAAATAATTCAATAAAGGGATGCCCATAACAAGCATATTTACGGGAATGTACTGATTGTGTTGAGGAAGACACCCATATGCCAAGTTAAGGAAGTGGAATTGCTCTAAGGCAGACTTGCAGAAACTAAGGTACACAAAAACACATAGCAGGAGGGGAAATGCAGCTAAAAAGGCAACTAGTTAGCAGCTGCCACTATGACCTTTAACTGCATCCATGGTAACTGGGCTAAAGATGGTGTTCCATTTTATTATTCTCACACCCACAATGTTAAGCCTATGAATCCCATTGCAATTTAATGGCTGAAATCAGAAGGCAGATCTGTGTTCATTGGACCAGTGCCGACATCCTCTTAGCTAATGAGTGCAATAAACATTTTCATGCCAGGAAACCAATGCAAGTGGAAATATTATGCCATGCAGAAATCTATCCCCCAAACACAAAGAAATGGTCAGTAAAGTCAGTCCTTTATGTTCATTTGCATATACCGTCATTTTTCAGTGTTTAGACCACTCGTCTTTAAAACAGGAAGATATTTATCTCATATATTCTTTAATATTGTGGCATGCAACAGCATTCAATTTATATTAAGAATCATAGGAAGAATTATGTATTCCAGAGCTAATGACTATAGCTGCCTCCAATTATTTTCCTAAAGAAATGTTATGTTTTTGAAAAATATTTTTGCTTTCATGCACCTAAAATATATTTCATCCATTTGCAGGCTATGTTCAGTACCACCAGCTGAGCAAAAGACAGTAAACCAGCAAACTCTTTCAACAAGAAAGAGGGCTTTGTTCTAACTTTTGTTGCTATTGTAATGGGACTCATAGAGTTTTTCTTAAGCATCAGTGACAACAATGTCATATCTTTGTCATGTGAGCTGAAAGCAAGACATATATCATCCTAATTTAGGCTGAAGAACCAGAGCAACAACAACAGTGGTTAAAAGGAACTATCCTGGATGCGACTTTGAAATCTCAAGCACTTCCACCTCTCAGATTCTGTAGTAACCTGCAAAATCAAAAAATGGGAGGTATGGAGTGGAACTAAGAATTGATTTGTAAGCCTTTACCTGGAAAAAAACCCAAGCAATGAGGAGTAGCCATAATTATTTTAAAAATCATAAATATAGCAATTTAGCCACGTTGAGCCATTGAGTCATTTATCTGTCTTACCTCCCAGCCTTCCCTAATGAAGGAGCATCATTCTAATAACAAAACAGGCCAGGGTGAAGAAGAAAACTCTGAATGCATAAATGTGCAGCTGAGAAATGAAGGTCACCAAAATCCCCTTGAATTCTTGGGTAAACCCACCGTATTTGCTTCAAAGTGGTGCACTCAAAGACATAAAACTGCATTAGTACTCTCATAAAGAGCATTATGTGAAATATCCCTGCCTCTCACAGTCAACTTCCTCCTCTGTCTTAAAATACCCAGAATTTTACTTTTGTTAAAATGTTAGCATGGCATAAGGAGAGAGGGCTTAATGACTTCCCTTGACAAGAACTACATGTATTTTTTTTCTTATGGAATACTGCCAAATATCCTTTGTAATAAAAAGCTTGAACTATTTTGCTAACAGAAACCACTTGTTCTGGTAACTGTAAAGGTCAGACAGAAAATAATTTTGGTGTTTCTTATCTTATAAAATAATGTCACTTTTTATCATTACGGTAACATTTTTGGACAGCAAAGAAAAGAGAAAACAGTAGATGTGATACCCCAGACCATCAGGTACACTATTTCTTAAAAGACATTAGGTTAAAAAGGCTGTTAGCCAATTATACCAAAGACTGGAAATGTCACAAAAGCCAATGAAATCTCCCTGGTAACATTCAGAAATAATATGCTTTGGATCATACTGTATATTAAATGACAACTGTCAATTTAAAAAAGAAGTCCTCCAAAATCTTTGATGTATGACAATTTAGAAGTTGAAACACACTGTTCTTACCATTTAATATCTTTGAGATAAAAAGCTTTTGACATGTTAACTAATGTGAAGGAATAAGTGCTCCTCTCATTTCCCTAACACAGGACTGGACTGCACTCAGTAGATTTTTGTGAAAAATGTCATAAGAAACAAGATGGTATGCAACCATTTTATTTAAGTATATGTACGTATATTATATTACATAACAAGAGACAGGTGAGATTTTTCTATCTTAAATATTGTTCTTTGGTACAGGCAGTATTTATGTCAGTTAAAATGGCCATTTGAATAGGCACTGATTGTCAGTATTATCTAATCCACTCTTCTGTCGGGGCTATAGTACAGCATGATTCAGAGGAAGCTGTCAGTGTCTGAATGTGCAGCCATTCCGGGATAAAAGGTCTTAGAACTGCATGTTAGTTGTCTTTTTATTGTTCTGTTTATTTTCCCCAAAAAATGGAAATCATCTCTATCTTCAGGCACCTGGACTGGGTGACTCCCAGGTAGCTGAGGAAATCTCCTTGTCACAGTGCTGGGTGGCAATCCTGGGGCAGGTCACTCAGGCAGGCTCCCAGTCATCGACCTTGCAGGATGCTTCCTTCTACCCCAGGAGTGCATCTCAGTGGTTAATGCAGTGGCTCAAATCTGTGTGCCTTTGACAGGGTCCCAATTGGAAGTGTCCCATTTTAAGGATAATTTGAAGCTGAATCCTATCAGGTGTAAACTCTTCTCCTGCCACTGAAGGAATGGAGCTCAGTAACGACACTCAGATAAACCTGACCCTGGGTAAAAGGGGGTGTTAGAGAGTCCAAGACATAGGTGATCAACTAATACAAATGTGGTTCAGCAAAGACATTTAAGGTATGAATTTTGAGTTGTCTAAATTAACACCCTGTAAAAGAGGAGATTAGGTAACTAAATAAATAGGAGGCTTCTAGGTATGTTGGCTGACTTTAATGAATTTTGAGTGTGTGTGCTAATTGTTAGGCACAGCATGGATGCGGTTTTGTGGTCCTGAAAATACCACGTTGAAGTTCTAAATTGCTTAGTGGTTGGCAGACTATGTTTGAAGGTGATTCCAAAAAAAGGAAAAGTCATAAGCAGTGTAGACCTCACCAGTGCAGACCTGGTACCATTGCACTCTGGAGAAAAGATTAATTCCTGAACCTCTTCTAATTACTGGTATAGACACAGACCAGGAACACTGCTGTATATTGCCTCAGATCACTTCCAGACATTTCTCAATTTTTTTGCTGAAGAGCAAACCGCAGGTTAACCATACCACAACTGGGAAGCTTTATGAACAAAATCAGTAATTATTTATACTTATGCTGTATTCACCAGAATAAAATGAAATAGCAGATGGAAGGATTGGTAGCACAGTTGTGAAGAAAGTAATAAACATGATCTTGTGGTAAATCTTTCTGACCCCAAAAGCAAGAGCAAAAGACAGAGAACACTCTTGCTGAAACTTTGGCTGCACAATATGTTTGAAGATGGAGGTTTTGCTTTTGTGGAACCTGGGGACATTGGGACTTCATTCTTCTAGACCAATGAGCTGCACTGACAGAGGGGGCTCCAGCTCATAGGCAGAGTAGGTACTGTCTTTGGTTGGAATAGACGGATGTTACAAAATAACATTACTGATTGAAGACTTTGTGTTGACAAACGTAATATGGACCTAAGGTATGCATACCCCACTAGAACTCATAAAGTGCAGAAAATTAATATAAGCGGCTGCAGGAACCCAGCAAAAATATATGACAAACTCAGCTAATAACAGGATAGCATTTTTAATTTTTACCAAAGAAAATAATCTACATATATTGCAGAACTTTCAGAAAGTTGAAGGGGAAAAATTGCTCAGTATGATATTGAAAGTGCAGACTTAATAAACATTTCTGGTTGGAATCTGATAAAATAAAATTAACATTTAGGTATTTTTTATGGATAGTAGATATATTGTTCTTTGGTAAGAGATATATTTAATTTCAGGTAAATATGAACAGATGCATTTTTTCTTTATATTTTCAGCATTTAAAAATAACATTTTAAACAACATTTGGTTTTGCTCTTAATAGCCAAATATATATATCTGGGTACTTAGAAAATGTGATGAAACTTCAGAGCTTTAAAGCTTGCCATACCTGGTTGCCTTACAGCTGTTGATCCAGGTCATCCCAAATGCTGTGATATTTTTAGATGCATCAGAACTAATATCTTTATAGATCAGAACTAACCATTCAAGGATAATAAAAGTTCAGGCCTACTGGTATTGTATAAAGATAATGAAGAAGATTTCCCATTAGTAATCAAAGAGGGTGCTGAACAACAAAAACAAGTTATTAACATTCTGAAATCCACAGTACTGGACAACCAACCCTTAAGAATTCTTATGAGCAGCTGGAGGAATGTTCAGCACATGGATGATAATTCTGAATGAGTCCTAACATATAAGAAAAGCTATAAAAGGTAGCAAGACAATATTACTTATCAGACCCCTTTCCCTGCTGCTCCTCTTATGCAAAACAACATAAAGCTAACATGGGATGTTTCTCCTCTGACTTCACAAGAACTAGTACCAGAGGAATAGTTGCAAAGGTCTTGTTAACAGTCCAGAAGTCAGCATAACATTACTCCTGGAAGAATTTATGGATAAGTCAGTCGTAAAAAAACCAAAGAGAACACTGTGGAGGTAGAAAAGAATGCTTAGTAAACTAAGTTATTAGAGATAGGATAGTTTAATACAGCCCAATCCTTACTTATGTTTCTAGAAGTGAGGAAAACCACAGAATGACTGAAAAGAATGTCTTAATGTACAGAGGATTCATACTAGATAAGAACCAAACAATAGCCCAGAATGAGGTGATGTAGAAAATGCCCAACCTGATTGCTGAATGGTCACTGAGGGAGCAGGAGAGTTGATCTTTCTGTTATAACTTGGGGAGGACAATACTGGAAGCATTGCATCAACTCTGCAGTCCTCATTTTCAGAAAGACTCAATGAAGCTACTGGAAAGGGTAGACAGGAAATACAGAAATGTTTCAAAAATGGGAAGAAATGCCTTCTGGTGAGAGATTTGGATCTTTCTGTTTATGAAGCAGAAGATTGAGAGGTGACTTGCTTATGGCATATATACCTTCTCAGGCAGAAAATAATGGATATGAAAGGACTCTGTAATCTAGTGGAGGAAGGCATAATAAGAACCAAAGGCTGGAGCCTGAAGCCAGATGAATTCAAATTGGAAATAAGGCAGACATTTTTAATGCTGATAGCTATTAGCTATCAGAACACATTATAGGGGGAAGTGGTGGATTTTCCATCTCCTGAGATCTTCAAATCAAGATTAGATAACTCTCAGGAAGATATACTTTAGCTGCAGAGAAACTATTTGGCTCAAGGTGGGGATAACTGTGTGAAAGATAAGTGCCTGTGATCAAGAGGAAAGTAGATTAGATGATCTAAGAGTTCCTCTTTGCTTCTTGCACTATGAAAATTTGAAAACCTGCAGTATGTAGCTGGGAGTTAATCTGAGTCTTCCACCCCAGATTTAGTCCAATCAGATTACTGGTGCATTGAAGTGAAATTCATACCCCATCCCTCACTCTTTTATATTCCTTTGCAGGGTTTACCCAGAGGGAAGTCAGATTTATTGCTGTTTGCTTTCCTTCAGTATGCTGCTAAGGCAATGCTGCTCCATGTTGGAGAAATTAATGGAAAAGATCTGCAACCACTGTTTAGACTTTCATTCACGCTTCATTTCCAGAAGAGCTGAAAAGAGATATCAATGTCTCTGGCACATACCTCTAGGATTGTAGCATGGCAAAATGCAGAAATGTTATGTTGACTATATCACCTATTAACTTTTTAATTAGACGACTTTGTGTTTGCAGTCTTCACTCCCAAGCCACTGCAAGTACTGGAAAAATCTTTGCTTCATATTGGGCAAAGGCATCAAAGGGAACAGTTTTGTAATTTGTGACATCCACAGATAGGTACAGAGAAGCTGGAAATTCAGTATTATGTTAAATGACATCCTTTGTTAAAGGGTGCCGTGTAGTCCAGGTAGGGAAACAAAACAGGAAAATATTTTGTCTGATCCTGGCCTCCTAAATCAGACAACTGGTATAAATAATTTGGTTACAGGGCTTGTATTTCAAAAGACCACAGACTGGTGGTGACACTAACAAGAAAAGTAGGCAGTACTGCAGAATGTCACAGTTTTGGTAATACGGCATGAATTTATTTATCTCAGATTTTGGCTTGAAATTGCTGGCTTCAAGCCTAATTTTGTGATGATAAGGGGAATAGAAAAAGGATGTGCAAAGCAATGTAGGTAGGAAAAAAAATGAAGATAAAATGATTGGTTTAAAAGGGAAAAAGGGGAGAAGAAAAAGTCATCATACATTTGGAAACAAATAAAACGAACAGGTGAAATTATGGTGCAAAAGGACAAGTTTATTAATAACAGTTCTATGGACTCTTAAGGCATAAGTAATTTTATTTTACTTGAGCTGTCAGTGTCTGAAGTTGTCACCATAGATTCCCTCTAATGCCGATGGAGAGAAAGACATACTTTTAAAACATGATTCAGCTGACCTATTTTAGCCATCTACTTCAGGATGAGATGAATCATACCCTAAAAGTGCCTATTTCTCTCCATTGATTATGAAAAGAGTCCAGGGTGACAGCTTCAGATGTAGATGTCTCAGTTATAGATTTTTGTACTTTGTTGGATGAATCCCACTATTACAGCCTATAGATTTTGACATATCTTGACTTTTTTCCATAATTTGTTATTGAAAAAACAGCTAGTATGGAAAAATAGGGGAGATACACATACATTTGTATCAGGTGGCAATTTACTGTAGAATGGCTGGAAAATTGACATTATATGTGTCAAATGTTGACATTTTGATGAAACAAATCAACCCCCAAAATACTTAACTTGAGAAAGAAAATATTTCTCTCTGTGGAAATACTGACAAGTGGCCTCATGCCAGTGACAGGTCAGTACTTCAGGTGCCCAGCCTTCACTGTAGGACAGTGTTTCTGCCTGGAGTACATATTCCAAGAATCATCCTGATTCCTTCCGTTGGTGATCCTGGGCATGGTGCTTGGGATCCTCATTCTAATGACACCTCACAAGAGATGAACCCAGCTAGGCAGCCAGAAGCAGGCAGGAGAGATTGGAAGCATGAAGTATTGAATTTACAAGTTCTGCAAGGTGTCACATTTTTAAATGAAGTATGTAGAGTTTTGATACAATGATAGCAAGTTAATGTTTTAAACAAGCACAAGGCATTTTTTAAAAAGAAATAAATTAGTTTAGAATCAATAACCTGACTTCTCAACACCCAGACTGATTATGCAGTTTTCAAAGAAAGACGAATTATGGTTGTACACTTATTGCTCATTTTGCTACTGCATTTCAAGGCTCTTTATAATATTCTAAGCACCCTTACATTTTGATAGACTTATGATCGTATTTTATATTTGTGTTCCCTTTCCTTTTCCTTTTCCTCATCCATTTCCCTTTCCCTTTCTCTTTCCCTTTCTCTTTCTCTTTCTCTTCCCATTCTTTTTTCTTGCTTCTTCTCTCAGGCTTTTGTTTTTTCCCCTTTCTCTCTTGTCAAGGAATTATGGATGCTGCTAATAAACTTACTACTCATTTTACCAGTGTGTAGTTGGTAAAGGGTATTTCCCAGTATGGAGAAAAGCACAGAAAACCACAATTTAGTTCTGTTCGACAGGTTATCAAATCCAACTTAAGTGCAAAGATATGCATAAGTTAAGTTCAGAAATATCTTTGAGGATAAATCTTATGCATAGCATTTCTAGAAATAACATCATGTTCAACTTACAGAGACTGCATTACTCATGTGCATAAAATAGTAACCTTCATGAATGGTTTAAACAAATTTTACTCTTCAAGAAGCCAGAGATTATGACTCCTGATTCTAGCTGTGAGGGAATTGAAAGGCAGAAAACTTAATTTCAGTGTTTCCTTTAAAAGATAATCTCAGTTTTAAAAAGAAGAGCAAAGGCTAAACAGCCTCTGAGGTTTTGAATTTCCTTCAGAGAGTTCTGCTGATCTTCCATTATTTGTCAATAAAACTAAGGTGGAGAAATAGTTTTATTTGGAATTTAACGTCAACTGCATATAACAATATATGATATGATGCAAATAAAAAATATACTTTAATGATTCACATTGCACACAACCAAAAGTTCTAATGACATAGTCAAGAACTCAAAAAAATTACCTTTTAAATATGCGTACTGTTTAGCATTTGATTATGTATTCACATATTATTTATTTTTATAGATGTCACCTTGCATTTTCCCAAACCTTGATGCCCTCTAAACTCCAATCTGCCACAGCCTTCTCAGTTCACTGTCTTCCTCATAGGTGGTCCTTTAACCCAGCTCCATTTTCATCTACTGTAGTGAAATCCTTTGTCAATTCAGCATGAAATTCACTGTTCACAGTAAAAGTCTCATCTCAGAATTTTCACTTGGGCTTAGACATCCTTAACCTATCCTGATCTCTGTTCTATCTATGAAGATCCCCATTTGGCTATCTTTTACACCTTTTCTGTGCTGGTTTTGCTGGCCATGCCCATTGCCTGACTCCCTATGTCAGAGGGTAAGGGCTTCCTGTTTCCTAAATACCCACTCCGGTTCACTAGTCAGTGGGAAGTGTGTGTGTGGTGTGTTGAGGAAATGATTATTTTCCTATACGTGCCCACATCCAGGTACTGTGTTCGGTTTTGGGAACCCAAAGTAAGAAGGACATAAATCAGTATAATCCAGGGGCTAACAGCACAATTTCGATAAAGAATGAACATCTATGGCAGCTGGATTTTGTTCAGCCTGGAGAGGTGGCTGCAGGGGGACCTCAGAGCCACCTTTCAACATTTCTGGGTAGACTACTCGGGTGGCAGAGATGAATCTATCACCGAGGTGCATGGCTAGAGAAAAAGAGATGATGGACTTAGCTAGAATGGGAGAGGTTCTGACTGAATGTCAGAAAAAATGTTTTTAACTGAAGAAAATAAAGTACTAGAGTAAGTTGACCAGAGAGGTCATGGAATCCTCCCTTAGAGGTTTTCAAGACCTGACACGACAAACTCCTGAGCAACTTGGCTTCTGAATTCGATGTTGAACTCATTCTTGTTAGAAGGTCGAACCAGAGACCTCCTGAAGACCCTTTCAACCTACATGAGTTTGTAATACTGTGAAACCTCTGCTGAAAATATTTTCCCAAAAGTTCCTCACTTGTCCAAGTTAGAACGGGTTTGGATTTATATCAATCTTATGAATCCTTTTAAAGCTTCAAGCTTTTGCTCTCAGTCACAGAGTACTTGGAACTCTTCAGAGGAAAGACTGCCAGAATTTTTTCAATGTATACAAAACAAGATTATCTCCCTGGACTCTTTGTTGGATACTACTGAGTAGTTTTGTCTAGAATATTTGAAGAAAGAAAAATGAAGTCTGAGGCAAGGTGAATGTTGTGGTTTGATCCTGGCTAAGTACCAGGCACCCACGGCAGCTGCTCACTCGTTCACTCCCCTGCCACAGCTGGGCAGAGGAGGGAAGAAGAGGGGAAAAAAGAAACCCAGGGAATTAACTCAGAGGTCTATGAGTTGAGATAAGGAAGCGGGAGAAAATGCTCCAAGGACAAACCAGGCTCAATTTAAATTGCAAAGTGAAATTTATTACTACCCGAGTTAGAAGGAGGATATGAGAAATAAACTAAACCTTTAAAAGACATCGTTCTTTTCCCTCCCCACCCCTCCCTCCCTCCCTCCCATCAACAGTGCAAGGGGGGCAGGGTGTGGGACTTCAGGTCAGTCCATTTCCAAGATCTTCTTTCCCTACTTAGGGAGAGGAGATTTTTCCTCTGCTTTTGCCATGGGGTCCCTCCCACGAAAGACAGTTCGCTGTGAACTTCTGTGGCGTGGCTTTTTAATTGTCCATGGGATGCAGTCCTCCAAGGACAAACTGCTCCAGCATGGGAGCAGGGGGCCCCTCTCTCTCCAACCGGGTCTCCCACCTGGACTGCAGTTTCCTCTGACATCCACCTGCTCCAGCGTGGTCTCCTCCTTCACAAACTGCGGGACTTTTATCTCAGTCTCTGTCTCTCACTGGGCTGCACCTGCTACGGCTTCTTCTGGCATCCATGGCTACTGCGGCTTCCGACATCTCTCCGCTCTAACGTTGTCATCTCACCCACGGACTGCGGGTGGCTCTGCATCTCTCATGGACCCCATGGACTGCAGGGGGACACCCCAACTCACCATGGGCTCACCATGGCCTGCAGAGGAATCACAGCTCCAGAGCCTGGGGCACCTCCTCCCCCTCCTTCTCCACTGACCTTGGTGCCTCCATGTTGTTTTCCCTCACATGTTCTCACATCCTCCTCCTTCTCTAACTAAAGGCAGCTGCATGTACACTTTGTTTTGATTTTTCCTTAAATATGTCATCACAGAGGTGTGACCAACCTTTCTAATTGGCCCAAGCATGGCCAGTGGCATGTCTATCATCTTCAGAGCCATCTGAGATTGGCTCTGCTGGAAATGGTGAAGAATTCCAGAAACTTCTCACAGGAGCCATCTTTATGGCCCCCTCCCCACTACTAAAATGACAACACTGAATGTAAAAAAGAAGTCTGAATCTCGGACTCTTGCTGGTCTACTAATAGTGCTACCAAAGTTGCTGCTAATCCATCATGACTACAGTGAAAGCTCAGCTCCCCATACCACCAGCTAAATATCACATGTTGACAAACAGGCAATTTGACAGATACTAGTTCTTTTTTAGTGGGAATACCTTGGTTTGGCAAATAAAAAGGTAAACCAGAATATAATCTATTTTATCATCTGTTCTTAATGCATTATATTGTTTTTAAATTGAGTTGTATGGAATTAATTATCCAGTGTATTGCCCAGTTGTACAAATTATGCCTGGTATCAGCTATAATCTTATAACAGCATTTCTCCCATCCCTCCATGTCACTAACCCCCTCCCCCACCAAAATTTATTGCTGACCTGTTGTAAGGTTTTCTTCTGAGATTCCTGAAGTATTTCCAAATATGTAGGACTTAGCTAAGAGATGATTGCTGACATCTAGCAAAGTTAATTGAAAATTAAAACAATGTTACATCTCCAAATAAAGGTACAGGACAGCCACCAACACAAAAAGAAAACAGAGTGCATTTTTTCATGCTTTCTCATGAAGAAAGAGGAAGATTGAGCAATGTCTATTGCTCTTCAGCTTGGAAACTAGAGGTTTCTTGTAGAAAAATGTCTAATAAAAAAATTGGGCGGCAGAGAAAATTAAACTGTAACATGAAAACTGTACATGAGAAGTATCTCAAAAGTGGAATACACAGAGAAAAGAAAAGCTGAAACATAATAGTCTAAAAGAGTATTTTCATAAATGAAATCCATCAGTATAGATGTCTGCTTGTGTTTGAATGGTTATCAAAGACAGAGCATTGATTAAAATAATAAATGATGCTATAAGTGAACTTTATATATGGAAGATCCTTGGGGAATTAAGAAACTGTGCACTCTAAGCCTGACAGCTGATGTCAACATTTTCATTCCATATTTTCTAAAGAAGCCAAGAAAAAGATAAACAGTTTGTAACGTGTTCAGAATGAGCAGACTTACAGCAGAAGAACTCATATAGATCTTCAGATTTATGTGCAACAATTTTCGGGTTTGGAATAGGAGATGGATTTCCTTGTATTAGAAGGGGCACGTGAAAAATGGTTGTAAAGTCCTGAAAAGAGGAATGAAAATTGGTAAAACTACCTTCAGAAAATCTGCAGGATTTTTGCAAACTTCAGGATGCCATATTGCCTCTGTGGTAAGTATTCACCTGAAAAGCACAAAGACTTAATCAGAAAACTATGTTTCTCATCATTTAATCCATTGATACCAGGTATGTGATGGCATCTCATAGATTTTTTTGTTTGAAATATAACTCAGTAGGATATTGCTTATGCACACCAATATCTTGCACATATCTGACTCACCTTACTTGAGCTTCAAGGGTTGTTTCAGGGCAGCAGCTTCCGCAGCCCTTCCTCGCTGGATATTTCCAGGTGGATATTGACATTAGTTCTTCCAGCCCAGGAGTTTGGGGGCAGCCATAAGTGATGGCAAGCTTTGCCCTGAGTGAATTCTGTTCATGTAACCATCCACAGCACTGCAGCCAGACCACCATTTCCTGAGGCCTGGATAAAAATATTTCCTCCACCACAAGCACCCTAGGGGAATAAAAAAACCCAATAAAACAAAACTGAACTTTCCATACAGACCTTTTATTTTAAACAGCCAATGTTAAATTTCTGCCAAACTTAGAAGGTGTTTTTGATTACGTAACTTTCAACTACCATGGAATTAATATAGAAAAACTTGTGTTCTTCAGGGAGTCCTGTCATACATCTGCAAAATAAGGTTCTTTTTATGTACCTACACATTAACATTGACATCCATTCCCTCATTTAATTAACAACATTTGAATGTCGTTTCCTTTCATGTAGTAATTGTATTTTTTATTCCTAAAATGATCTCTTGTTTTGTAGAGAGATACAATTGGAAAATGTCAAGATTTGTACAGAAAAAACCCCAGTAACAATAAGGGGTTCCTTTTTATCTTGTGGTTTTTGAAACCTAAATCTGGCCTTTCCTAGCAAGTTTTGAAAAAAAAAAAGTCTGATGTGGGAAATGAGCCTCTAGATTTTGACTTGAGGGGAGAACTTGTTAAATTATTTGTTTCTTTCTTTCAGTGAGTTCAAAGCTAACATGCTGGGTCTGGGAACTCTCATCTCTTTAGGACCCTGCTAGCAACTATAAATAGTTGCGGTTGTTAATGTAGGTATGCACAGTGGAGAACCTAGAGCATATATTACATGTCCACCAAAGAGTTCGATTCCAAAGAAGGAGAAGCTAAAACTGCATTAGTAATGCTTCACTTTAACAGCCAGATAAAAGATATATGGTGAAGGAATGCAATCCAGGGCTCACGACCTCCTTGAATTTCTTTAATAACGCCAATGACCTCATGAATATTAAAATGAGTCCTGGGTTATGTGTCTTTATGTAAGCTATTCCTCTTGTATCCGGTAAATAGCATCCATGCAGTTATTAAAAAGAATAAAAGAGAGGAAAGTGAGGTTAGATCATAGGGGAAAGGTCAACCTCTTGGGAGGGGTCTCAGTGCTCTTTGTTCAGAACTTCATCTAAATAACCTGGAGATAGTGTGTAAATAGTTTGGGGGTTTTTAAACCAGAATTTAAGTGTGTGAAACACAATTCTTTCATTTATGAAACTTATGTGTGCACAGTTAGAAAATCTTGTAGTGATTTTTGTGGTTTTTTACTTTACTGAAAAATTTCTTCAAATTAAATACTTTAACAGCTAGATGATAACTATTCTCTCACAATAAGCCTAGTTCTTTCTAGTAATTCATCTGGTGATTAAAATATTTATATAATTATCATAGTAAATGAATAAATGAACTTTGCTGCTGGAAGAAAAATGAACTTTGTGAGTAGACTTGGGATAAGATACTTGGACATTTCTCCAAAAATCCCTAATAAAAAGAAATAATTTATTCTGAACATTTTTTCTTTAATTGGTGAAATTATTTAATTAATAAGCTTATTTTTACGTGAGATTTCCTAGAAGTGGAAATTTATAAGAGTGATACCTTTGAAGAATACTCTTTCCAAGAAATTTGGAAAAGTAGCAGGAAGAAAAAACTTGTAACAGACATTTTTAACTAGTTTTATGCATTCAAACGAAGAAATGCAAGTTCTGAATGGTTGTATGAGCAATATCAAAATGCATGTTATGCTGAAGGTTCATTTCCATTTCAAATTCTGGCACTTCTTCTAGCATATATTACCTGTCTCTCTCTCACCAGTCCCCAGATTCATTCGCCTTGAGAAGAAGATATTTTGCACTGTTTCCTGAAGAAAAGCAGTTTTGATCAATTAGATCAGAAGCAGCTTCTGTATTTTTGAAACAAAACCTGGGAATAAAAATTAAAAGCATCTTACAGGTACTAGTTTATCCCTTTAATACCTCCATTAATATTAAATAAATCCTGCAAATACAGTGTCTTGGTTTTGGAAAATATATTAAGTGGGTGTGGGTCAGGAATAAAATCCAGGAACTCACTTTTAATATTTCTTAAATCAAAAGCTTCTTGTTCTTAACAGCTAACCCATTTAGATTTTCCTTCCGCCTCTCCCTTCCAAAAGCCAGCTCCTTCAGCTGACTGCTGCACTCCAGTGCTGTCTGTATAGGTTACAAGCAGTGAAATGCATTACAGACATCCTCATTTATACCTGTCCTGGTGTTAATGTTATTTCCACAAATGGCAGAGAAAATACACAGTTTTTCTTAATGCTCAGAGCCAAATTTATTACCAAGCACCTCTGTAATCTGCAATGAAATGCTGAGGTTTTTTTGTGAATCTGACCCAAAGTACCCTTCAAGAGCAAAAGAAAATCCTAACATGCAGGGTCTTTTTCTGACTTAATATCTGTCCATCGAGATCACAAACATCTAACTGAAAATAATTATATAAATGCAAGCAAAACCAGTTAATTTTACTGAGGATTTTTATTATACATAATTCCTAGGTCGTTTGGTTAGCAGTATGTGTTTCAGACATTGCTGAGCAATAACAATCTATTTACTGATAAAGTAGGAAGCATGTAACATTAGAATACAAATCTCCTAAAAGCCCAAAACTTCAAATAAGTTTTCTTAAATTTACTCCCATGAATAGACACACTAAAATCAATGAAACTACTCATGTGCATAAATTTAAGATTATGCAAAAGTCCTTGAAGACAGGAGATTTAGCTCTTAATTATTTTAGGTCACTGAAGGAAATGGAGGCCACAGTGTCTCCCAGAATAGGTGACAAATCTGCTTAGAAAGGTAATAAGGAAGTGGCATAAGGAAAAGGTGTATAAAGCACTCTTCTCCAGCAATACATAAGCACACTGATGCTGCCATAGACAATCCAGCTGGGAAATGGTTGATCTAGGTAATTATATTGCAAAATCTGTAGAGAAGACATTCCATATGAATTTTAGAAAATACAGATTAGGGACTCAAGGTAGCTGCTGGATGCATAATTCACTCCAAATAATTTGTTAGACAAACCTCATTTCCTTTTTCTATTTGTGGATTGTACAAGAGCAGTTTATGACTTAGATTTATTATTCAGAATTATTCCCTGAATGAAGGTGTATCATTTATGAGAACTTCATTGCAAGTGTTTGATATTCAAGATTTGGCATTCAATATTGTTATGTTGGTTAGTTGGGGCAGAACACATCGCATGTTGTGTTTCTCTAAGTGCAAGTAACTCAAAGTCATATTTTCTATTCTAAATCATCATATTTTAGAATTCAAAAATCACTTTCTATTCCCATTTTGTGGTAATCACAAGACATCTCACAAACATTCTGGCTAAAGGCACATTTGTTCAAAATTAAAATGTTATTTTTATGGAATTATTTTGTCCTATTATGTCCCTATTTATGTCCTATAATGTCTCTACTTCTCAAATACAAGAAGGTTTATAATTTAAAAAACTAAACTAATGGGGATAATTTTGCCCAGCTGCATAATCCCCCAGCTGGGATATTGTGAAATGTCCCATGCCTTATTCATCAGTCCTAATATGTTAAGAATGAAACTTCCAAAAGTGACACCAATAAAGACTTAAACCTTTAGCTGTCTAAAATCAGTCAGAGGAAATGTTTGAGAATGAAGAGGTTCGCATACATCTTGAGAGTATTTCTTGTATGTTCATAATATGAGGGAGATTTCTATCTTGGTCTCATTTCTAGAGAACCACTTCCCACATTACTGAACAAAACTTCTTTGTGGTCCTCCTATTGCTGGAAAAATGTTATGATAAATAGGAGACAGTAAAAACATGGTTTAAAAAAGAAGAAAACAAAAAGAGAAAGCATCTTGAAATAGTTCTTAACTCCTATTTATCTTGAGGTGGAAGAAAATAGCTAAAGGATCATAAGTGAGAGATACAGAGAAATTACAGTGCTCTTAACACAAGCAATATTTAGTAATTTCTTAGCCCTGCCTTGCAGTCAGTCTTCCTAACCATCTGCTCAGAACTGAACTTTTTCTTCTTCTTCAGTGTAGTTGAACTATATCAACAGAAACAATTTTTTCAGGGAGAGTAAATGTACCGCTACGAACAGTTTGATGAAAGACTGAATCTTTATATTCCTGGAAAGTAAGTCTTCCTGTAACAAGCAGCTAATGTTTGAACACGTCAAAGCAAGCCTTTTAGAACAGGAGATAAGAGCACTTGAATGATTCTTGCAAAGTGGTAACTGGCTAACTGGCCCAAAAGCAAATGTTGTGTACGGTAATTTATTCTGCGAGTTACACTTTCCTCAGACTTGAAAAGATCTTTACTATGACTCAGTACACTGGGTTTGACTCCCACTCTCATTTGGGAGAATCGGGTCTGAAATACAGACCCACTGTACAAGCAAACATTTTATTCCTACAGGCAATGCTATTGGCATAGGCAATGGTAAGATAATGGTCAGATCCGTACTGGGAATGGCTTGGAACATAATGCCAATCTGAGGTGGAGTGTTTATTCATGGTTTTAATTTTAACTATGCTGTTAAATGCTACACTGCAGAAGCTTTAATGTTTAAGCAACTATATTAATCTAAAAGTACTGTTATTGATAAAAATTTTTTGCTTTTAGAATTGGGGAATAACACACTGTCAGAAAGCCTTTATTGCTGGCATAAGTTACAGCTGTGCTAGAGGGGATAGCTACACTAACCTAGTGTCACTACCTCAGCATGTGGCCTGTTCAAAGTTATTGTTTACGTGGACTTTCTACCATATGGAGTTACCAACATTTTCTTACAAAAATCTCAGTGCTGCTTTGTAATTCCAGAGTGAGAAGCAAGACAGACTTTGTTTTCTTTTTTTCTCCTTTGAAAAAGTAAAAAAAAAAAAAAAGAAAAAGAGAAAAAACAAGATAGAAAAAAGAAAAATGAAAAACGAAAAAGAAAAAAGAAAAATTTTCTCTTTCCCTAGTGATCCTCCTCCATTATAAATGTATGTCATTATAAATATTAACATGTATAAGTATAGACATTTATTAATACATTGTAAATTCTCATATTTTGGGTATCCTACTCCTCAGTGTAAAATGCCTTAGACTGACTGTGCTGGCAATGTCATTTCACCCCGAGAAGAGGAATAACTCTTCCTCTGAGGGGTGCCCCATGGTTGTCACCCAGGCTGGAGCCAGCGCTGCGCACAGCGAATGCCTGGGCGGAAAACACTTCTTTAACACATGCAACATGCTGTGAGCCCAAACACATGAGGCATTCTTAGGTGGTATTAATATGTAAGAAGGTGGTTAGGACCCGGCCAGGCATGTTTGGGCAGGCTGCCCAAGGCCCTGGTGTGGGTTGCATGCAGGCACAATGCGCTCTTGTCTGCTCCTGGGAATGCATTTTGGGCAAGTGAGGTAGACATACCTCTGGAAACCTGAATAAGGTAAACTGTTCCGGTTCATGTTAGGAGGGGAAAGGAAATGAATAAAGGATATAAATCTTCGTTAGCCCAGCAAGAGCAAAGAGCATTCTTTCATTACAATAAAGAGTAAAGGAAATAAAAGGTAAGTAAGAGTAAAGGAATTTTTGAACTCTTCTCTGCAGCTAAACCTCCATGAGAACCCCTAGAAAGATTCAGATGTGTGTAGATAAACAAAAGTACTTCAGAGGCCTTTGTTGGTGTGTGCACAGAGTTCCTAACAAAACAATGTATTCTGAGAAAAATCAGTATACGGAACCTGAATGTTGCTCCTAAAACTGACAAATACTGTTCTGTTAAAGATCTAATTAGAAGAGTATTTCCTTGGTCCTTCTGGGCCCCTGAAGTTTTCCACACTTACTACTGAAGAAAGAGAAGCCTTGAAAACTTGAGCTGCAGCTCCCCGAATCTGGGTTCCAAAAGAGTAATACTGTAGCAGTTCCAACACAAAACAGTCTCACAAGGCTTTAGTGCCAGGAAGTCTAGAAGCAGTTAGTCCTGCAAAGTCAGTGGGTTGGAATTCAGTAGTGGCTGCATTCCCTCTGCCTGCCTCCCAGATGTGTTGGGTATGCATGCATATCCCGGTTCTGGAACATCACCTGTCCAGGTTTCTGAAATGAGGTTTTGAAATTCCATTCCATCATAGATTGCTGAATATTTGATTTTATAATCAAACTGGAAAGAGATACCACATCAAAATACCACAAGTCCATGCAAATAAGAAAATTTGTGTTTTGCATAATTATATTCTAGCCTCCTTGCTATTTTCATAGATCATTGATTAGCTAAGTACAATGAAATATTCCTTTTCCAAGGAAATAACATGTATATATATAATTTTTTTAATCCCTACCTACATAGTAGCAATAGTTGGGATTTTATGGAGATAAGCATCTGATGGGGCGTTGGTATTGCTGATGAAAGAATTCAGCTACAGGAACAAGTCTATCCTACAGATGATACAGCAAAATTACTCCAATGACTAAGGGCACATTAGTGGCTCTAGGACAAAGATTCAGATCAGGAAAAGCCACATACAAATAAGTATGAAGATGGGAAGCATATGTGGCTGTATGGAAGCTTAAAGCAGATGGTAGAACAACTTAAGAGTAGAAAGATCAAAGTTACAGATAAAACTAGTTAGATAAGAAACTCCAGCAAAAGGAGCAGGAGTAATAATGGACAATATATTGAACAAGCAATAAAGACAATGCTGTCACAGAAAAGACAAACGCTGCACTAGGCTGTGTTAATTGGAGCATCATGTCTGATACAAGGAAGACAGTTTTTCCACTCTGTTTGGTTCAGCTGAGCTTCATCCAGGGAGATGAATTTAGTTTGGGCTACCACATTTTCCAAAGGATACAGACAAATTAAAAGGACTTAAGAGAAGGACATTGAAAATGATGAAAGATTTTAAAAATGAGGCCTGGAAGGAAGCTTAAGACATTGTGATGTGTTCAGGCTACAGAAGAGAAACTGAAAGGGAGACAAAATGACTCTTGATAATTGCATAAAAGGGTGTTACCAATAGGAAAGGGATCAATTGTTCTCATTAGTCAATGGGGACAAAACCAGAAGTGATGGACTTCAGCCGCAACATAGATAATAGGGTTGAATATCAGGAAAAACTTTATGATTGTAGGAAGAGTAAGGACATGGAGCAAACCCACAAGAAGTTTTCCAGAATCACTTTCACGGCAGGATTTTAAGGCCAGACTTAATGTTGACCTCTCAGCAATGTTTTAAGTTTAATGAAATCACTCCTGACACGATGCATTCGGGAAGGAGAAAAAAGACTGGGCTGAATGACCTGCATGGGGTATGCTTGCTGGTAAATAGCACTGTGATTCTCTGACCCTGTGCAGTACAATGAGAGGCTTATTTGCTATTGTTATTCCCTCCCCCCCCCCCATTTTTCCTGCTTTCAGCTGAAAAAGAAGGTGCAGAGAAGTCTTTTCCAGGCTTTAATTTGTACTAGTATGTATCTACCTTATGCATTTAGAGAAGTGACCACATTTCCCATCCTCAGAGCAGCTGGTGACTGGTGGGCATTTAGGTGTCAGCTGGAAACAGAAGTTTTCATACCTTCCAGACACTGGGTGACTCTTGGGTCTAAGCAGTGACTGGTTGTGCCTGACACCTTTCTGCAGCATGCTGCAGGCAAGGGCAAGGTTTGTCTTTAAAGCCCTTTCAAACCTTCACCTCCATACTTTCCATTAACTAGTAAAAGCACAGTTTATACCCTAAGCATACACTTTCTTTGCTTGGAGCATGGCAAATGCTAAAGTAAATTTCTTTCAGGAACACAAAACCCCTAGCCCTATAGTACCTGCTAGATCAACACTCTTTCTTTAGCTTGGGCTGTTAAAATATCAACATCTGCAAAATGAGCATTAGGACTAGTATCAAAATCCAGAACAACAGCCATTTATATTAATGACGAATTTTATCAATTACTTTAAGCAATTCCCACATATAAATGCAAATCAGATTAATATTTAAGCCAGAATTCTGAGGTATGAATATACAATTAACAGAAAGGGAGAGGGAATATGTTTTTCTTTTTGTTGTCTACTTCATTGAAATACTAAGTGTCCTCAAACCACTGCTTAATGACATAGACTGGAAATGAAGTAGCTGAATGAACCCCCTATATGGACATGTTCTGCCAACAGCCATTCCAGTGCCAGCAATAAATTCCCAGACGAAACAGTTTAAATTTGGCATTCTCATTTGTGATGCTGTACTTATGCTACACTCACAAGATTGATTCTCTGAATTCAAAGTATTCTAGCAAAGGAATTAATAGAAATATAAAATTTTGGCTAACAAACATATGTCTACAGTGAATTAATCTGATATTTGAACAAAACACTCTTCTTATAAAGAGAAATTTGTGGTGGTTTGAACAATAATAGCTACAGTCAAGGTCAGTCACGTTTCCACTCTAATTCCTACTTTCAGGAGACTAAATCCAAAGCTGACTGGATTCCTACTTTCGGGAGACTAAATCCAAAGCTGAGAGTCTGACAACCCCCTCTCAGATGAGACAAGATGCTTATTTTAGTAACCAATTGAAATAATTTTTTTTGATACCAAATCATTGTGATTTTTTTTTCTAAATTTCACCTGTTTTAAAAAAAGAAAACGTTACTCTTTTGTAGCTAAAATGATTTTCAATTAAAACTGGAATTTGTCTAAAGGCTAGCACAGAGTGATTTAGGTATTCTAACAAGAAAAATGGAAAAAGTATGAATGCTTAAAAATGGACTACAAAACAAAACAAACAGAAAAAGCTTCACAAGCATTTTGAAATGTGGACTTAATATGCATGTGTAGCAGCTGGATTGACACAATGGACCCTAACGGCTCCTTCAGGTTCCTTTCATACTGTATTATTCACTCTGCAGTCAGAGTACCAAAGACAACATTTTTTGGGAAAAAGCCTATATTTTTGCAAACAGCTGCATTTAGACAATGGCACAAGAGATGTTATCATATGACTGCAACAATAGAAAAGTGCTCTTGTTTAATGGAAGTATTTAGGATATGGATATAAGGTCATCCATGGGTAGCACGGGGTGCAAGTCAGAGCACCCTTTGGTCCAGGACTATGAAACATTTAGCTGACAGATTCCATAATCAAAACTAATGTAGCCTTGCCCTTTATTTCCTCGCCTGCCAGTTTCCAAAGATCATTCAAATTTAAAAAATGTTGCTTACATAACTAAGCTCATTTTCTGTTAGAAATAATGAAAGATGTTTTGGATTTATTGATCAATTTTATCTGATTTATGAAAATCACTTTTGTCCACTCTTTTCTATTACAAGTGAGTGTACTGTACTGGGAACACTGAGCTAATGCCCTCAAGGAAGACCATGTGACTGCAATTATTTATGAATTAACATGTCGCAGATTTGAAGCTTTGAGACAAACGCATTTCCCAGCTGCACATTTGTGACTTCTGAGTTTGTAAATGAAATAGATGAAATAATGACTTGCTCCAGCTCTCTATTCCTCTTATATATTGGCTAGTTGACTTGCTAGATATTTAAAGACAGGCACAAATACTTGCGTAGATATTTATCATTCACAGAGAGTGTAAATTAAACATGCCATTACTTTATCGGCTATGATAATAAATACTTGACACCAGACTCTACATGTGATGTTAGCATTGTTTTTAATACACTGTTTGCCTTTAGAAATACAGAAATAATTTCTGAAAGTTAATGCTGCTTAAAGACAGCACAGTACAGGAGTAAAGTCCTGCAAATAATGAGTGAACTGCTTTATAAAGCACAGTTATATGTACTTAGTCAATGCTTTAACTTAATTTGTGCTCTGTGAGCCAAACAATAATTTGGCTGATATTATTAGATACATACTTGTTTGGTTTGTCCTGAAAACTTAAAAGTCAAGCTGAAATCAAACTCAGATGTCTTAATCGATAGCACAAACATAAAGGCAAGAAATAGATGTAGAATACATATGGTTTTGCTGTCAAATATAAACAAGTGTAGCTGATACATATACATACATATATTTGTTAGCTGACTATGTAAATTGAGATGAAAGCCCATTTTCAAGCATGACCTGTGATAAACAAATACATATAAATAAAGAATAATTCAAGATAACTCTAGAATAACATCAATTAAAACAATTACAACAACTTCTAGTCATCATGAAGTATTGTTTCAGTTCCATCTTAAAACAGGAAAAGCTCACAATTGTTCTTAAATCAACTGGTAACTGATTCCACATTTGTGGAGCCTTGAAACAAAAAGCTTTTTATCCCTAGTTTGTATTCATTCTAGGGCATGGTAGTTCCACAGCATGAATAGAGTGTAATGTATAAGCTACTCTAAGGGAAAGCAGCAGGTTGAAATAGTGGACACTGATTGACACAGTACTATAATTGCTATTTTACATCCATATTTTAAAAGCAAGATTTTACAAGAGAAAAAAAAGGCCATATCTAAAGTTGACATGACTGGCAAGCTGAAAGTGCAATTCAGATCTATGAAATTTTACATAGCATTTGATAATATGTCAGATATACATGTGTTAGTACAGAAAACCCCCCAAAAACATAAGTGAATAAAATGTAGAAAAAGAGATTTTGAATTCTGATAATCAGTCTGTGCTATTAACTAGAATACTAAACCTGCCTCTTCATGCCCCCTTGAAGACAGGAGGGTACAGAGGAACTTAAAACTGTTATATATGTGTGTATGTGCACATTCAATATATTTATTTGTCTCCTTTAAACATATAAATAAACCATACAAATTTCCTTTCTGTCCTTCAAACCCATTTGTTTTTCAGGTGTTGATTTCCATGTTTTCCCTAGATAAATCTCCAGCAGTTTGGAAAAATGCTACGATTATGACATCAAAAGGAACAAAAGATTGGAAGCCATTTAATGACCGGAGGGTGGGACATTTGAATCATACTCTTTAAAAATGTTTGGGTTTTTTTCTCATAAGCAATTACAGGACTTAAATTCTTGACAAACACATGAGAAAAAGACAGTCAGCCCTTTGAGAAAGCGCTCTGAATACCGCCAGTTGCAAAGTTCCCTAGAAAGTCTTCATGAAAGGGGGGAGGGTATCACAATTGGATACTGCTAAAATTAAAAAAAAGAGAAAAAGATAAAAGTGAGAAAGCTCAGTGGTTGTTGTTTCTTTATAAATCACAATGACACTGTAAAGGACACAGTAAAAAGAAGTACTTTTTACCCTTCTCCCATCTTTTACAAAGGTCACATTCAGGGGATTGTTATGCTTCCACTGAACCCCCGAAAAAGAATACTCTGAGAATAGAAGAAAGAAGGGTGGCATGACTAGAAAGGCGAGATGTCTGTGTGAGAAAGACTTTTTGGAAAAGAGCCTGTCGCCCACAAAGTACTGCAGCTGAAAGTACTCGAAGCTGCGTCTGAGGCAAGCCATGGCTCCTGCAGGCTGCCAGAAGTGGAGGCCTATCTCACACCCCCGATAGTCGGCACTGCTGGTACCCATCCCTGGGCAGGCAGGATGCTGCCTGCTCGCCCTTTCACAAGTTTGGGAAAGAGTCATGCCTTGGCCAGGGCACTGTCACTATTTGTTACCACTCAGCATCTACCCCTTCCCTTGTATCAGCTGAGGAGCAGTGCAAAAATCATAGTTTTCCAGAGAGAGAACTGCTGGGACGGAGGAAAAATGCCTGTGTCTGTAGATTCATGACAGCCTTGCAAATGGAGTAAGAGGACAGTAGGTCACACTGAATACTTTGTCAGAGATAGCTCACGTTCCAGCCCTACCTCCCATGCTGCTGGCTGTGACAATGCCCTTTTATTCTGGTTTCTTACTAAGGATGAGGATTTTGAAATCTAATGCCATGCCTGTCCAAGAGGTGAACTATGCTATTTTTAACTTCCCAGCACCTGCAAAGGCACAGAATGGACCTGCCCATTGTGCCCTGGAAGGGACAATTTAGTCAGCCTAGCTGCCTGCAGCAGCTGACACAGTCCTGTTTTAGCCTCACAGTTATGCACTTACACAAAAATCTTGTGTCTTCCTCTGCAAATGCAGAAAGGTTTCTGAAGGGAAAACTGAAACACCAAGATCAAAATCTTGGACCCAATGAAAGTAAAGACTGTTTCCTGATTCTTGCCTTAACTATCAAGGAAACCTTTTATAAGGTATCTGCATATCACTGGTAATCACTGTCTGATATTTAAATCTTGCAAAAGATAAGGGACTGATGAAAGTAGATAAAAAGTATACTATGTTTTATTTTACTCCATTCTTCTGGAGTAAACAAATATGAAATATGCATACATTACATAATACAGTGGACTAATAATTGCAGAAATAAAAACCATGGTCAGGTTTAGGTTTAGACACATCTTTATGAAAACGTAATGCCATGGTTAGATTCTGACTAGTGAGAACCTCTGATCAGAACTGGGTCATTCTCAGAATCACTGTGGGGAGTGTAGAAAAAAAGAAGTCAGTTTAGAAAGGACAGACAGAAAAGTAGGAGGTTAATATTACAGCCTCATGGGAATAGAAGGTTGTCTGTGAGTGAAATAATGATATTCAGTCTGCAAATTCTGTAGATCCACAACATCTAAGCTTTTCAAGGGAGAATACTGTTTGTTGAAACTTGTGCTTAATCTGGTTATATTATCCCTTCGTAGTTGGATAAACCTGGTGTCCTAAAGTTCAAAACCAAAATAAAAATAAATTAAATGAAAACAAAACAATCATTTGGAGAAAAGCCACACAGTGGGGGAAAACTGGCAAAATACGGGTCAACTTTTGAGCTTGGCACATGTAACCACAGTGATGTACCTTTAAACTTTGTACCTTTGTAAAGATCAACTTTTCTGAAATCAGGAATCAAAGAAATGGTCCAACTCAATTGCAGCACATCACCTAATGGTTGCTATTTTGCAGTAACACAACAACCCTGTGATAACTCACTGGAAGTTAGAACAGCTCTGCAGAAAACTTGAGCTGCTGCTGTGGAATTACAACTTTATAATACAGTCAGTAAATAACTTATCTCCAATGGGTCTTAGAATGGCAGCTGTATCTGTCTCTGGGTTTGCTATTTTAGTGACTTTATTGTTCACACAGTTCCTTCCCTGGCTCTATCCTATTATTGCTGATAGAAACCAAAGGAGTATAATACTCTTCGTCTGATTAACTCTGGTAAGTTTGTGTCCTTAATTAAACATGGTGAAGATTAACAATGGAAGAAGGCAAAAAAGTGAGAAGGATTCTCCAAAGTCTAAATTGTTTCTTTCTACTCACACAATAAGAAGCAAGAAGGCTTTTTGTTTCTCAAAAACTCTGGGTTTTTTTATAGAATATTCTGACACAGCAATCACATTGCATTAAATAACTCAGAACTCACTACCACGTAAATCTTATTTTCAATAAAAGCTCTCTAACCTTGAAATTTCAGCCAAATTCTTTAGTTAAGATATTCTAAAGACAAATAATGTCTTTTTTAAGCCTCTCACCAGAAAAGGTTATGTTTAAAAGCAAATGAAATTTTAAGAAAGGGCATCTGGGTGCTTCTAGTCATGAAAATAAGCCAAGAAGAATCATTTGTGACTGTGATTTTAAAAAAGGTTAAAAACCTTTCTCAGATGGAATCACGATTTTCTGTATGAAGTGCCTACTTTCTGTGAAAGAAGACAGAGAGATACCTATTTCCAAGACAAGAAGAGATTAATGACAAACAGCTGTCAGAGAAATTTAGAACTAGAAACCCAAGCAGAGCGATAGCTGAGAACAGTTGTGAGAGAACCTCTGAAACCTCACAGTTAATATGAGAGTAGATAAAAGAGGTGTGTTACTGGAAGATGTGGGAGGCAAGAGACAACTATAGGGTCTTGGTAGCTTCGAGCTACGGGGTTGAGGCAGAAAGAATCAGCCTGATGGAAGGCAGATGAGGTGGAAATAGGGTCCGAGCTGTTCACTTGGTGCATTCTGGTGTTTGCTGAGTAGTCCCAGTTAGTCTGAGTGATCTGCACCATAGAATAGGGTCCCAAGGATTTTAAGGGTTCCCCAAACTCATGGAGCTTCAAGTTCTCTGCCTAATTTTAAGAACTTTAAAGACAAGTTAAGGTTTGGAGAATATGAAGATAAACAAAATTCCTAAGAGTAAATTCTGTACTAGATAAATTAACCTTCTTTCAAAGGAAATGAATATCTCTGTTGTTGATTACAGACAAATTTGAGAGAAACTAAATGTCAACACACCTCTCATATGCATGGAAGATGTGTCTTCGCCTTTGTAAAGAAGAGAAACTTTAGTGGGATTGCGAGTTTCTAAGAAGAAAAATTTCATGATTCTAAATATTAGAAGAAGGAGGTGTTTCTGCAACTACTTTATGGAATGAAAGTGGTGACACCTTGGTGAACCTAAGGAAAGACACTAGATGGAAAGACAATGAATTAGCAAGTCAAGTGGAGTAAAAGAGCCCTTGGCCCGTGATTCTTTCAGGGTAGAAACCAATTAGTCAGGAAGATAAGGAGGACTAAGATTCAGGCATTCTGGGTAACATCTTATCTTTCTATGATGCTGAACAATCAAATAATAAGGACAGAAAGGCAGAAGAACAATTTGACAAAACAAAATGAAACAAGGCTTGTAAAGGAACTAACTCCTCCTCTTGTTCATTCACTTTCAGGTTGAGGTTGGGGGGGTTTTTGTGTGGTTCTGTGGTTTTTAGTTTTATTTCTTTTTTTTTTTTTTTTTTTTTCTTTTTTTTTTCTTGTTGCTGGTTTGCTTCCATTCACATCATGGCACATACAGAAAGACCAAGCTTAAATAGATTATTTGACTGATATGTTTCAATTTCTCTGCTAACTAACTTACTATGAAAGATAATGGCCTGCCCAAAAAACTGCTTTTTCAGGCCTCTGACAGGAGCTCCTGTGAAACCGAGAGAGGTCAAAAGAAGTCAGCTGCCATTTTCACTCCCATTTTTTATGGAAATGGACAACAGATTGGTGAAGACATTGCAAAGGCTCTAAGGCAATCACTCTTTCAATTTGTCCAATATTAGTTTCAATAAGAACTGAGAAGAGAAACAATTGCCAGCAGCCCCTACTTGATTTGTTAAGACTCACTCTCATCCACTTCAAATCACCTTTGACATTTACAAGCTCAACTTTGCAAACATCATTTGAGTATTATTATTTTATCTGATGCCTTTATTATGCCAATGCTTAGGATACTGCTAGAAGTGATGCATAGGTATCAAGAACACCATTGTTTCTTATGTTTCCATTTTGTTAAAAAAGGGAAGCTTTTGCTATTTTATACACACCAAATACCTCTAGGGTTACACATGCAAGGTATAGGAGTTTGGTAAAATTTATGTGTATATATCCAAAGTCAGTTTGGAACATAAGGAGATCTAATTAGGCAAACATTCACACTAACTAGCATATTGATAGCAAACTAACTTTTCCCTGCACCTACAATGTCCTATGCAGAAAATATCTTTTTAGAATCTGTAGGGTGTAACAACCAAATAAATGCTAATAGAGAGACTAATATCAAAATAAATACAGGTTTGTACTCTTTGCAGCATGCAACAAGTTGCATGCCCACAGTTCTGCAGAGTCGCAGGAACAAGATGTAAAATAAAATCATGCCAAACGAGATGAAAATGGTATTGACACATATTCCTAGGACACAAATGCTCAGTGTGATTTATTCACTATGAGTCCAGTGCATGCAATTTAGGTGTTGGAAGAAAACATCTATCTGGGTCAAAGAATTTGAGATAGTGTCCAAAAAAGAGAGAGAAAATAATGTTACTGTGAGAAAGGGGGGGTAGGGGGGTGGGGTGTTCAGTAACACATGCAGATTCTTACAGAAAAGCAGCTCCTTTGCCTGAAGCCAAAATTTTTCAGCAAGTGCATTCTGCTTATGGTCTTCTGTAAGGCTGATATTATGAGACTGTCAAAGAAAAGGGAAATTAATTGGAACATAAATGATAGAAAAGTGGAATGGGCAATGCTGAGAGACCAGAGATGTCTATTTGAAAGTCCAGAATGTCTATTCTGATGGGTTTGATAGCATACATTATATCTGCAATAAATTCTGTGTCAGGATACAGAGAGAGCTAGGATGGCTTTTGCCATGTGGGACCCCAGGTAGGCTATGGCACATGCTATCCTAAATAAAATTTAAAAAGAAGAAATAAATGCAAGGAAAGAGAGTTATTATTTACCTGACAGTTTGCACACATCTGTGGGAGAATGTTTTTGGGAATGCTCCTCAGTGACGGAAAACTTGATGATAATGGAGTTAAGCTGGACTGAGCAAAATTTCTGTAGTATTTGTAATGAGATTCTGTTTGTAACTTCTTTTTAAAATCTTGCAACATCTTGAAAATCTTGAACCAATAAGCTTCATGCATCCTGGAAATGCATTCTTGGAATTACTTTAACATAGGTTTCTACTTGTGTGTTTGAAGAAATATTTAAAAGTTTCTTAAAATATTGAAATGTAAAGAGTAAAAAAATATGAAATTTGTAGAATTAGTAGTAAAACAGAGGTGAAGTCTTTCCCCCACTTTTTGACTTGGGTACAGACTAACACATTTTCTAAAGAATAAATCATCAAATATCCTCTATATCCAAACTGTCTCTCATTGGTTGCAAGTAAGCTACAAAATTTCTATTGACTGCACTGTGGAAGGATCAATGCCACTGACACCTTGATATTTGCTCCCACTTTCCATTTACTTTTCACTTGTGACTTTAAAATATAAGTGACAATGAAGTATTGTCTCTATGGTATATAAATGGGAGCTTATTTCCTGCATTTACTCTGGTTTTCTTAGGGGAAAGGGGATTTACAGTTAATAACAAATCCCATTCCACATTTGGATTATTCCTGTGTACAGTAAAAATTCCTTGAATTTTGAATAATGCCGATTTCCATCTCAGCTGGAGAGGCGGTGGGGACTGTGGTGCGTGCTTTTTATCTCAGAACTCTAAGTGGTGTGGTAAAGGACTTGGCCACAAAAAATCCCACGTGTCACCAAGGCTCATGATAAGCAAATGCCTGCAGAAAGGCCCTTGCTCCCTAATCTTCACAGGCCTGTCACCCCACAGTCCCCCCAGCAGGTGAGTCACAGTGATCATCACAAGGCACAGCGGGTGCTGCTGTCCTGGTCTTTGCTCCCTGGGCTGTTCTGTGCACAAGCAGCATGAAAATGTCCACCACCCCCTTGATTGCTATGAGTAATGGATGGGCATATGGAGAATGTTCTAAGTGATTACCAAGTCTGTCTCTAACACTGTTCTATCAGTTGGCAGCAACTTGCAGGAGAAGGAGCCCAGCAGACAATACTAAACATACACCTCAACATTACATAACTAAAATCTTCACAGGAAGGTAGAGACAAATAAATAGAAACACATCCTTCATTTTTTTTAAGAATATGTTTCTTACAAAAGTTTGGGGTTTTTTAATAAAGGAAAATGAACAAGGGGATCATATAGAAACTGCAGCAGAAAAATGTTTTTTAACTATGACAAACTCAGCAGCAGAGGTATTATTTAGTTTATCTACTATTATATTCTCTCTATTGTTTTGCCAGCTTTCTTTCTGGGACATCCATTATTAGAGCATACTAATATTCATTTAGTCCTAGTACAACTAATTATATATTCCCTTTAACCAGTATCTTACTCTCTGCCAACAGAATTAAACCTAATGAAATATATCAATATTGAAGACACAAATGATGGCAGTTACTTTGCTTACAAAATAATTATAACCACTAAAGATCACTCATGCAATGTTCCAGCGGCAATGTCTAGAGAAAGGGAACAGCATAGTAGTGCTATTCAAACAGGAGCCCAGCACCCCCTCAACCCTGGAACCACTAATAACTTCAGCTGGAACAATTGACAGAGGGGAAATGAATCATTCCCTTTGACAAGAACAAAACCATATTAAAATGTAATAGTTTATTTAACAACTGACTTCAGACGTTAAATTACTAAATTGTATCTCCATAGGTTTTAAGAAGTACTGTCTGATCACAATAATGGATTGCCTACAAACTTTCATCTTAGCCATCGCCTCCAGAGTTGCTGTATTCAATTATTTAAACATTGTATTAATGAAACATGTTATACTGGTAAGAAAACTACTTTTATCACAGCACATGAAAGAAAAAAAATGTGGTTTACACTGTACAACTGCATTTGCATCCCCATTGCAAATAGCAAAAGCATTCTCTGCCTGATTCTCTCTTTCCAGCTGCTATGCAGAACTAATTTAATGGCTGCCATTGCTCTTGGTTCTGACTTGATTTAAAAAAAAAAAAAAAGAAAATAATAGAAACCATTTAAAACATTTTGATGCACCTGTTGTGCTGCATTATGACCCACTGTGATTTCAATTTATGTCACATGAGAACATGCCACTACAGCGCCAGATTGCACCATGTGCAAAGACCCTAGCAGTGCTGGAAATTGATGTCATAGCACATTTTACAATGCATATCTGTTCACATAATGCATAGAACACATAAATTAAGATAAAAAAATGCTGTAGTGCGTTCCGTAGAGGCACTGAGCGTCTGTCTGCTGTTTCAGGGGTTTTCCAGGCTGCTCCAAGGCATGGGAAGGTTGGCGAAGTTCCTGTAGGGGTTCACCCAACCCACCGATGGTCCAGGTGTGCCGAAGAAGGAGAGACAGGCGGAGAGACTTCCCAGATGGTTTATTCGGCACTGGATCATGCTGGGGAAGCACTGGCACCGTGTGTTACAGATACATAAATACCGGCAGGAGGGGGGGGGGGGAGGGTACAACACCCAATAGAGGAGGACAGCTAGGTTTGAATTTGGCAGGCTTTGTGTAGGATTACACAATACAGAGCCCTTTGTGGGGTGGAGAACCGATACCGCGGCGGGGGGAGGGTACATAGCAGAGCCTGGCCACGAGATAGACCAAAACTGGCCAGAGCACACCGCAACATAAAAAGAAAAGGAAAAAGAAATTGGGTGTGACATGAATGAGGTTAGACAGAATCATTCTGATTTGTACATGTGTCCTGGAAACTTCTGCTGCAGAATCTGGAAACTTCTGCTGCAGAATGAAGACCTCTGACATTTGAACTATTGAAAACATTGTAGCAATAGTAGATTACCAACTTTTTTTGGTGGATCAACCACAAGAGGGAAGTAAGATACAAGTGGGTTTCAGGTGTTTGCTGACATCAGAGTGATACTGTGAACTAAGAAAACTTGAAAAAAAATCCATGTTCTGGATCTGGTAGGACCTAAAGATGGATGCTTCAGCTTATCTCTTCTCAGTGTTGAAGCCTCTCTCCCTCAGGTTCTTTTCTGGTCCTGTCTTCTCCAGCTGCCATCCTGTCTTTCTCCTTGACAAACTGTCCCAAGAGGGATAAAAGAATTTGGCAAAGTGCTCTGGAGCACATGAAAGACCAAAACTTAGATACTTAAATGGAAAATGCAGAAATGAACAAAATATTAATCATATGAGCTTAGAGTTAAGCATCCTTGAGAGCCCTCAAGGAGAGGGACTTGGCTTGGAAATCTGCACTGTGAATGCTCTCATTGAATAATCATATTTTGTGGAAGAAGAATTCAAATGCACTGCAGAATTTTGTACAGCAGAATCCAGCTTTTTCTTCTCACAAGGCACAAGAAAAAATGTACCTTTGCAAAGCACATTTTGCAGATCTGTAACCTCTTCATTGGAAAAATGGCAACAATAATATTTCTTTTCCTTACAGTTGTATTGCAAATGCTAATAATTACAAAATCCTGCAAGAAGTGCTTGGAGAGAATTTAAAATTCTAAAAATGTTGAAAAGCCATTCCTTAACTGTCTAAACAGTGTGTTAAAAATCCAATTGCTATTAGGTAGCAACCCTTTACAGCCAGAAGAGCAGATGCACTGTGGATTAAACCAAAGACCTTTTGCTCAAGGAAGAAAGAATATAACCATGATCTGAATTCTGCTTGCAACCAGTGACACTTTCAGTGATGCACTCGGTCTACTTTTGACTACTGTCCTTAAAAACAGATAGAGAGCAGGCATCAGACGAAAATGAGAACGACCAAAAAGCAAGAGCTCTGAATGAAGAGCGAGGGTATTGTAGTAATTCTACTTAAAAGTAAAGAAGAATGAGAGAGAAATGATAGCAGCTGAAAGATATGTAAGAGAAAGTGAATAATCTGTATGACAAGCCCAATGTGGATAGGACAAGAAATAATAACTTTGAGTCATAGCAAGAGGGATTTGAGTTAAACATTAGGAAAAAATATTGTAATTGTAAGGAAAGTTAAGCTCTGGGGAAGAACACTCACCTCACCTGAGAAGACTGTGGGATCTCCACCGCTGGGAGATTTCAAGAACAAGCTATGCAGATATCTTTCGGGCACATTCAAGGTCCTGCTATTTATATGGACTAACTGATGAAGAGAGTCCTGTTTCCTGTGTTTCTAAGTTGTGCTGTATAGTACGTACAGATAGTGAGAAATGGTTTGTCTGTGTGAGAGATACAGAGACCAGCCACTTAATATGTGGAAGCCATTAATGAAAGCAAGGTTAATGGACTTTCCAAAAATATTCACTCTCATTTCAGTGTGGGGAGGCAATATCCTATTGCTGAGGGAATCCTGTTCTACTGACAGGAAAAGGACCAGGAAATTAATTCTGCCTGGAAATTTTCCTTCTGTGAAGTAGCCAAGCCTGCAGGATGACTTTCCCAGGATTGTTCTCCTTCTACTTACAAGCATCTGCTAGGAAGTAGCTCTCTGCAGACTGAATAGATGGGATGCTGGTGAATTTGTGCTCCAGGAGGACAGGAAGGAACCTGAAATCTCAGAGGAGGGGTTCTGTTGTGCGAGAGTCTGTACTGAGGTCTCTCTGGCTTGAAAGACAAACAGTGCTTTGAATTCTTCTGCAGACTGAAGCAGAGACTATGGAGCTGGAAAACGGCCAAGAGAAAGGAACTTTTCAGGGAAAGCTTGCCTTATGGAGAACTTGTACTCAGTCAAGACTTCTGCTTAGCTCTAATGCCCTGTACCTGCCACATGGCATGGCTCATGTGTTAAGAGTTTCTCTCTCTCTACGAATAATCCTGGGCTAGAGGAACAGTTTTAACTAAGATTTACCTATTCCTCCAAGGAAATTGTGGTTTGCCTGGGAGATAAAAGCAGTCAGGCTATCATGGCTGTGAGGGTACATGGTCCATGTATGATGTAACAAGTTGGCCTAGGATCTATAGCTCATGTACTATACGGGTAGCCTGTGCATAGGGAGTGGTTGTTTATTTGGGATTTCTAGGTGGTAGCACATTGCTCTATCTTTGTGAATTGTGAATGTCTGGAAATACTGAACAAATTATTAGTGTCCACGAGTGTTGCTTAGAACAGGAAAACATATAATATCAGATCAATCTTTTTGCAGGGCTATGGATTCAAATTTTTTAAATGCATAATGGCTTTTCACAGAACGTGACTATAAAAGGCAGCTTTGGGCACTGTGGAGAGAAAACCTAGGCACAAAAGTAGGTTAGGATCGCTGGAAATCAACATGTATAAATATATGTAGAGCTGAGATACTGGTGAGGACCAGCAGAGGATTAGGAGAGAATGAGCTTTTGGATGAAAGTAGTGTAAGGAATGTTCTGTTGTCTCACCTGAAGGTAGAATACAACCAGAGAGTCAGGGGAAACTGTGAAGATATTGAAGGAAATCTGCATCTCTACTCAAGGAAATTAGGTAAGATTTTCCTGGTCTAGGGTTGCAAACAAAATTGATAGACTTCTCAGAATTTTGACTCAGGAATGTGCATTTATTACAATACTAAATTCAGAAACCACTCCATGTTAGAAGCATCTTGCTTTCTGATGTGCTTTTGAAAACCTGGAGAGCAAACTGACATGAGATCCACTCCATCCACATGAATGTTGGTTTCTTGAGCCCCATGCTGTAACCACACCTGTGGTTCTTGTGGTTCTTGCTCTTAGCAGAACCACATAAGGACTTGTCTCTTTTATTTTTCTTCAATTGCACCCTTCTTAGATAACCTCAAGCAAAAATGGCAAGGATTCACAGACAGAAGGAGAAGGGGGAGGGGGAGGTCTCTCTTTTGATCAGAAAATGCACAAGTGATACAGAGAAGGGGTGAATTTCAGACAGATATTTGTGAATCTCTGGTTCAAGTGGGGACTCATGTTCCCACAGACCAGCAGCCTCTGAGGAGTGGCTGAAATGAATGCAGTAAACCTTTGATGCAAACCTGGTAGAAAAATTGCACAAAATTCTGTCCCCTTAATCATATGAGAAGATGGAGCAAAAAGTTTCCCTTCACTATCTTTCTTTTATTTTAACACACATAATCAATTCTATCTCCCAAGGACTTCTGTCTCTGCTTTGTTTCGGGACCCTTCTCATGACTGTTTCTCTCATTTCCTCCTATTCTTCTAGTTCACTTCCTCCTTCACTGAAGCAAAAACCAGTCCATTTTAAACAACCTACAAGCCCTACTTTTCCCACTAGAAAACCCCACACCGCATTCATCACAGGCTGTGGTTACACATTTGGGGCAGGGTTTACTTGAATGCCTTTCAGCATAACGGGTAGGGAGGGCAGGGTTTTGGAAGATTAGGATCCTGTTTGTCAGTGTGCCACAACACTGCTGCTTGAGACGTGACTGCAAGAGAGCTAGGAGTCACCAAGCAAGGAGCATCTGAGGCCAGATTATTGACAGTTGCCTATAGAGCATTTTGTTCTTTGTGTTCCAGGGAGTAAATAGCACTTTGGGTATCCGCTGACGGCCAGTCCTTCATTCCGGAGAGCGGAGGTGTGATATTACACTTCTGCTTTATCCAACTTGTCCTCCAAGTGGTAAATATGTGTGTGGGGGTATGCACATATGTAAAGAAAACTTAAAATAATTTATGAAGGAATTATAAAATCCAAGATGCCATAATCTTACTTACTAAAGAAAAAAAGAAAAAGAAATCTAAAAACCCCTCCCACATATGAGCAGCTAAACAGTATTGCACTTCAAAATACTACTGGGAAAAAGAAAAACCTGCTAGTCTTAAGTACACTAACAAACTTACACTGCCATGAACCTGTGTATTTGAGGACTTTAGTCAGATCAGCTACACATAATATTCTCTGGTTTTGCCAACATATTATGATATGAGAGAACACCTGTAAATCATGATGCAAGAATGTACCCTGGACTATACTCCATTTCAAAAATTTTCAACAGCCAATATATTAAACATATAGCATACAACATGTTTGAGTATTAGGAAATGAAGTGCCATTTTACCTCTGCTATTGAAAGTGAGGAAGTATTAATCCTCCTCCTGCTCCACCTTAGTCCTGTCCCCTTCAGATCTCCTATGTCTCAGAGGTTCCCACAACTCTCTCTGCATTCAGTTATCTGTAATCTACCAATTCCAGCAACACTTTTTAACCCAAAACCAGAACAGATCAGCCAAATTAGAACGTTGTTAAAGTTGGGTGAAATTAGATGGACTTTAAAACACATATGTGTTTTGTGATAAAATGCAATATTTATGGCCAAGAGAACCTTAAAATCCTTTTTTTGGGGGGGATAGTTGATCTACATTTACTGCCCGGACATATATTTTTCCTCACTGAAATTATTTGACAGAGGCAACTAAAGAATCTTGTATTCATGCTGTAAAAGAAGGAGTTCACAATGTACAATATTTAGCAGCATTAAGGTAAGGTAGGGATATTGCACTGGGAAACACTATTTCTTACTGAAGCCTTTGAAACTGTAAGGTAAATAGATGCACTGATCTCACAACATTCCAATATCAGACATAGATACATCTTAAAATATCAAATAATATCATTCTTCCTATACTTTCTATGGAGGCCGATCCTCTGAATTGTCTATAAAGTGCTCTTATAACCCTTTAATATAAATATTCTCCCCAAATTTTCAAAGGTATTATGTAGAGAAAAGTACTTATTAAAATAACATGGCAGGCCTGGCTAGAACTGAGAAAAGCAAGAAATTCACAGCTTAGATTGAAAGTCCATCTTTGAGATACCCCATTGTGCTTTGTTGCATTTTAATAAGTGTTCATCTGACCCTCTGCCAGTTAATTATGGGGATCTTCAGAATTTTGTTCTGGCCCCCTTGCTCTTCACCACTGATGTCCTTCTTTCACCTCTATTTTTAGGGACCTTAAGGTGAGTTATCATTATTAACCTGCTAACACCCAGATCTATTTTGACATTTTAGCAGATCCTACTACAACAGCTTTTAGTCTTTTTGTCTTACCTCCCTAAAGTGCAAATTTGGACCTCAACTGAATGTCTTAATAAAAAAAAAAAAAAAAGAAAGAGAGAGAAGAATCACAAAAAATCAGATCCCTTCTTTCCCCCCAAACCCACTAAAAAGTAGCTCCAAGTTTTCAGTTCCATTAAATGAAAACTTATTTATCATTTAAAGTATGGCCAAAATAAATGAGGTAGTGGTAGATCTTTTTTAGCCATATCCTTTGGAGGAGTTGTTGGGTTATATTTTTTTGTTTTGTTTTGTGTTTTGTTGTGGTGGTTGGTTTACTTTGGATTTCCCATTTGAAAATAAGAAGAGATTGTAAGAATACTGTAAACGTGCCTGTGGCATCACCTCTCTTGTTCCCATTTTAAGGTGCAGGAATCACCTTTGTTTACCTACGTAGAAGTAAGAACACTACACATACCTAGGCAAATTTTTATTCAGGGGAGAGAGAGGGAAAAAACCCACCAACCAACCAACCAACCAACCAACCAACCAACCAACCAACCAAAAGAACCTATAAACCAACCAACCAACCAAAAGAACCTATAGAAAAAAATATTTCTTAGTACCTCCTGTAGCTGCTCTCTGCATCAAGATTTTGTGGGTTACTCCTGAAAGAAACATGGATTGGAAAAGGAATTAATTTCCTCTGAAATGTAGTCTGTCACCCATGAGAAAATATTGCTCTCTTTGGTAAAGGAACCTCAGGAGGGGACAGAATTAAAACTACACATCATTAATCAACAACTAAAATTCTGATTATTTAGAGGGTCCTGGATAAAATGAGGACAGAGACAGTTTTTGGAAACACTGTATACAAACACTGATATTGTTATATTGGTTTGAAACAGTTGTCTGAATCTTATGAGTTTGTCCATCACTAGAAAAATTTAATGGATACTATTTTAGTAGTGGAATTTTCCCATTGAATGCAAATAATTTCAAAAGTTTATTTTCAGAATGTTTCATGCTAGCTTTTGTCAAAAGCTGGTAGATGGAAAACATTTCAAAAATAAAGAAAATTATATACAATAAATTACCAATTGCAGCAGATACTAGAAGATTGAATGTATTTTTATTGTGAGGACATAATGCTGCTATAACCTAACCTTCTCCACCCTCATAGGGTAAAGAACACTTAATGAAGGAGAGGATGCTTTTGTTAATTTGTAATCCATTTCTGGCCTATATAATATCCATTAGACATTCACTAAGAATTTCTTCCGTCTAACCCTTATTTTGGAGACAAAAATATTCTTTCAAACTCTAATAAGAAAAGACTGATAAATAGTTGACTAATACACATTTTCTATTTTATTTTTAATATAATCAATAACATTTTGACACATTTATATTCTATTACGCCATTTTTGCATTTTTGTTTAGAAAATCTTTCAAGATGTACATTGCCAGGACTTCAGTTCTTTGAATATCTGTCAAACTGTACTTCTTAAAAGCAGTTTCCCTGGGTGTAGCTTTTTTCTGAGAAGGTCATCCTAGTGGTGGAAATCCACTGCTGTGTATAGGTTACAAATAACATGATTTTCTGGTCAATTTTTTCCTACAGTTTCCAAACTTCCTTCTCTCCTTACTCAGGAAATATTAGATTTCTCAGTAGCCGCTGGGCTAAGCTCTTTAGTTCTGCCTTTACTCCCAAGCAAAGTTAATGCCAGCTTGTTGTCTCTGCTTTTTTAGCTTTGGTCCAAAGCTCATTTTCAGTTTACACTCAGACATTTGATCAGCTACTGAGATTGCTTTATTAAAATTTTATTTAAAACAATAATTATAGGAAGAATACCATCTTATAGTAGAGAATACATCCTTAAAGCTAAAAAAGCCCCAGCTTTGCTTTTTTTGTGAACAAGAAAGGCAACTTTCTGTAAGTCTGAAACATTATCAAATGCAGGGTTAAGCAATGGCATTAATTTTTTTTAACATTCTGTTACTTCAGTGAGTAAGCCTATGATTGATCAGTAAGCCTATGATTAACTTTTCTCTTTTTTAAACAAAAATCTAACTTTGAGTTTTGCTTTTATTATATCTAGGGAGGTTGGGCAAAAATATCCCAAAGTAATTCTGCTCCTTACCCCTGTAGGATTGTGAACACAATGGGTTCTTATGCTCATACTTGCTGACAGGATATTACTGCTTTCCTTTGATATATAATTTTATAGTATCTGCTGCTAGTCAATTGCCCTTTGATATGCAATTTTATAGTATCTTCTACCAGTTTTTTAGACCTTTTTTATTGGTGTTGGTCAAATCAGGTGTATAAAGCAAGAACATCAGTATGAGGAGTTTGAGTTGAAGGAGAATGTGTTGTCTATTAATTCTGCTGGTAGGTTCCAAGTCCAGTGTTATGCCAGAATTCTGCCACCTTTTCCCCAAAGTTTGTTAGTTAGTCTGTCTTGGCTTGCCCAAAGGGCTGCTACAAAAGCTTTAGGCCCTGATCTTGCAGTCGAATTTTCATGTGTGGGATCCTATTGACCTCAGCAAGTTTTTAAGCAGATACTAACACAATGCATTTATTCAAGGAGAATTTCCTAAGACAACCAGCTGTGGAGTTGCTGAGAAATTCATATAAGCTGGAGATCACAGGTCATGTGGGTTTTTGTCTTCTATATGTCACAATAACAATACTTGCCTATGTGACATCAGTGGGGCCTAGAAACTTTGGTGACAGTGTCCTCCATCCCTCTCTCTCTCTCTCATTCTCTGGATTTGTACACAGACATTTACACATGCATACATATATATATATATATACGTACTAGCATCATGAAGCCAATTTACACATACGTATATATATTATAACAAGTAAACATTTGTCCCCCGAGTGTATTTATCGGATTTCCAATTTGGTAAATATTCTCTGTTTGAGATGATCTGTTTTCTCCAAAGGATTCTGGGCATGCATATGGCTTATGTCAAGCATGTCACCTTATCCAGGTAAAACAAAGAAAAAAAAATGAGAGAAAAATGAAAGAACTGAGAATTACTAAGTTCTTTGCATTAAAAAATATACACATAAGTAAATATGTTACGTGTCCAAGTATCTTGGTTTTTTGTTTTGGTTTGGTTCTTTGTGTTTGTTTTTTTTTAAATTATAGTGTGCTAGAGGTACCTGATTTGGGATTTTGGATCTGATTCCTTTCTTAAGCCACAAATATAAATACGGAAAAACTCTAAGAAGTCCACTGAGAGCGACCTTATATGTCTATTAAAGAATTAAGTCTTTGTTTTTGGACTTTGGGCTGATATTTTTACATTTTTCTTTCTGTGGAAGTGATAAACGCAAAACTAACTTACAAAACCCACACACTTCTTTTGCTTATCCAGAATACAACTGCAATATATAGCTCTAATAAACCAACTTTAAGAAGGAACTCTGATTTCCTAAGAGCATCAGAACAAAGTTTGCATTAATTCCTGGTTAAATACAACAGTTGGGTAATTAAGAAAAAAACTATCCAGAATACTAAGCACATTCTGGAGTTAAGATTATTTTACTTTACCATAATGAATATCACTTGTTTAAAAAGTAGTGCATCCCCACAAATAAAGACACAATAATTCTATTAATTTCCTTGAGTATTTTATATAAAAAGTCATGTATTTTCAACTGATATATGTGTAACTATTTATTTAATGTCTTTTTATTTTAAATTCAGGTATCAACATAATGCAAAATACTCTTTGTGCAACAAAAATCTTGCCAAGACTGGGAGTTCTAACATAAATGAACTGGGATATTCTGTCATAAAATACTGAGTTTAATTTATCTTAAAACTTATATTTATTTGTTAAAATGAAATGATGGTACATGTAAACTTGGAACTAATTTTTGTAAACTCTGATTAAAATGCAGAGTTGGTAACTTGGAAAACTTCCCAATCATACCTGAGGGGTGAAGCAAGAGGATTAGAGATACTGAGTGAAAACCCACAGAACTGATCATTTCCCCCACTGTATCCTTTCAAAAAGATGTAGCTCTTGTTTCTTATAAATTTAGCTGCTTTATAGTTCCTTTATAGTCTCAAATTTTCTAAAGAAAATGTGACATTGCTACATATAGCTTCTTTAAGTTGTTCTTAAACTCAATTTGACTTTGTAAATATCTCTGAATAGCAGAACATGCAAGGCTGGATCCTGTCAGGTGCAGGAAATCCTGTAGCAGTTTATCAAGGTGTATGTGTGTAGCTGGAGCTCAAATTTGGCATACCCTCCCTTACATGGAGGCCAATGGGTCATCTTATTTTTACCTCTTTTCCTCCAAACTTTGGTTGGATCTGCCTTTGTTTCCCAACCCACATTTTTTTTTAAATTTTTTTATTTTTTACTTAAAGAAGCTAGGAAGAAAGTGAATTTTCAAGTCACAAAACTCTGCTGTGCAAGGATTTGTGTGGTTTTGCCAAGGGCCTGCATGCCTGGTCATCTTGGAGATTCAGAAACTGATGAAAGGTGTGGAGTTAAAGTAACATACAAAAGCTGTGAACAAAACTTGCTAAACTAAGAAGAGAGTGTTATAATTGACCATCTACATTCCATAAGACTTTGCTGAATAACCTGCTGTTACTAATATCACCTACCACAAAGGCATGTTGCACACAAAAATCATAATTTTGTGTTTGTAAATCAACATGAAAATATAAACTTGCGTATGATGTCAGTGCTTTATAAAACATGCTACTTTTTTTAAGGATTGAATTTTTCTTTGGAGTTATAATTGTAGTTTACCTTACTAAGAAAACAGGACATTGTCCATATTAAAATAAACTGTAGAGAAAACTAAAATTTGCCCTTTGTTTGAGGTAAATTTTATGCTAATTTTATTTCACATGGAAAACTTTTTCCCCCCCAAAAAATAATCACAGACAGGAGATAACACAGCTTTTTCAGAGAAATATACTTTTGAGGGGTAAGTTTGTATCATAAGCAGTCTTTCAGAGGTCCTGCTGCCCTGTCCAAAAGATGCTCCAGAGGCTAAAAAAGAGGTCATTCCCCAGTGCCAACACCTCCTCTGTAAGATGGGGCAGCAGCAGCAAGGAATGTGCTGTTCACTCTCTCCTGTAATGCACACTGCTTTTAAGATAAATATTAATATTTAGAGAAAGAAATATTTACTGATACTCCCCATGCCAAATGCTGCAGCTGTTACTGTAAGGCATGAGAAGATGGCAAAGCAGCCAGACCTCTTCCTAAGAGTGTTTTTATTTTTTTTTTCCTACTAACTGTAACGTGTGACTGCTTTTCTGCCTAAATATCTCTAAAGGGCTATGAAAACTGAAGTCCTTCAAAGCTGTTAAATATTTCCTCAGATTCACAATAAAATTCTGCATTACAGATCTCCTAGTAAAATCTCTGAAGCATTGCAAGTGGTACTTACATAATTTTCCGTTAAGTCAGTATTTGTGTATTCAACACCTAGAAAATAAGGAAAGTGAATGTGGATAGGGAAGGGAAAAAACAAAGGCGAAGGGGGAAGGGGGTGGGAGAGGAGGGGGAGTGGAAATAGACAAACCCTACCCTGAAACAGCCATGCAGCTATTAAACATATGCCAAAGTAAACAATAGTGTGAGGGTCTGCCATAGCTTTGCCCTGCAGGTAGACGGCAGGCGGCACAGAAGGAAAGCAAATGGTAAGGAAAAGAGAAAGACGGTACAGGATGTGGATGAGATGCCGAGCCCTGAGAGCATGAACGGCCTGATTGTGATCCTCAAGTCACACCATCAGCCATGCAAAACAGGACATACCTTTCTGGCTTGCTGGTTCTGTCGGCTGAAACAAAGCAGTCCCATTCTCAGCGGGAGGCCAAATCAAAATGAAATTTTATTTAGTCTGCACTGTCCCCAGATTGGGTTTCAGAATGACTGCTTTAGGAGATAGCATGGATGTGGCTGATGCATGCTTTGCATATGAAACTGCAATAGAGGAGGAAAAAAAATCTACATAATCAAAAAAATCTGTGCTGTGTGGATGGCGAAAACCCCTGGATGTTAGTGTAGCAGCTACAAAGGATGTTTTAAAAAATGAGCTTCCTGAAAAAAAAAAAAGGCACATTTGTGCTTTGCAAGACTATTTTCAATAAATATATAATAGATCACTTTGTATGTAATTACTCAGAAGCTGCCCTGAGAGACTGAAATATCAAGTAATTTTTCTTGGTTTTTTTGTTTTAATCATGGAACACAATTAGAGTTTGGAAACAAATGCAGAGAAAATGTATATCTCAAGAGGATTTCTGTGTCTTGCAGTAGCTGGGAGTGATTGCACCTCAAAATCTTCTTCAATTTAATTTTTAAGTCCCTGTTTCCTAGAGTACTCAAAGAAAGGCCTACTGCAGTAAAGAACATCTGCTTTTTGTACCACTGATCTAATGCATTCCATCTTGCACTTTTAAGAAAGGACCCATTCTTTGATTAGATACACTTAATTTTACAGACTATTAAAAAATAAAAAAATCATCAACTGATCACACAGTATTTTCATTAGAAGTTAGAAATAACGTACAAAGGCAAGGAACAGTCTGCAGAAAATGCAGGGCATACACCATGTAATGCCTTTGTTGTCAGTTATGCTGTAAATGAGATTTTCAAATAGGATTTGCAGAGGCAGGGCAGTGATCAGCACAGTGCAACATCCAGGAAAGGGAAGTTGAGCACAGTATTCTGTGAAACAAGGGGGCAGAAGGGAGCCTGTTTTTAGATACATATTATTATCCATAGAAAATACTTATCACTGCTTGATTTTGCTACACCAGCTACTTGGAAGTAGGTGATACCAATAATTTTGTAAGTGCACATCTGTGTGGGAGTGTGTGTTTGTATCTATCTGTGTGCAGGGCATGTAAGCCTGCAGTCTGGGCACAAGTACATGCTTGGTACTTGCACTGCAAAAGACAAGCAAAAGGCAGCACAAACAATACGTTTTCAATTAACAGATATTTCTCTGCTCGAACAAGCAGTGCTAATACTGTACTCTATGTAGCTTATGGACAGCTAAAGAATGGGATGGAAAAGACCCCAAAAAACTGAATTTCATAAAACCTTTCAGAATGCAAAAAATGCAGGATCCCAAATAAACAATATAGATAAAAACTTGCAGCAATGATGAGATACAGTGCAAATCATTCACACAATGTCCCTTCACACTGCAATGATGGAAGTCACTGACAACAATGCAACCATGTGCAGATACTCCTTGGAGAAAGAGGAGTAATTCTATCTCCTGTGATTTGCAGCCTGAGTTTGAGACTTGCTGGAACAAAATGTGCAAAAATATTGGTGTTTTAAAAATTAAACATTGGACATTATGGAAGGTAACTTCATAATGAGTTCTCCTATTGCTATTTAAAGCTAGAAATCCATAAGGAGCACAGTAAAAAAGATAACATTTTTTCTCCTTATGTCTTGGAACAACTGTTTTTATATTTGTAATCACCCTAACTGTTGTTCCAAACATGATATTCAGATAGTCCCTAGCCTCATGCTGTATCTTATTTATTCTGATGCATATCTTAGAACAAAGCTTCATCTGTATTGAATTAATTTGATTTTTTTTTGATTGTTATTATTTTTAAAAATGCTGCTTTTTTTTTCCCTCACAGAACTTCCCACTTTAGGGAAAAAGAAAGATGTGATTGCTTTAAAAATAGAAGACCAAATACATAGCTAGTATTCCCAAAATTCAATGCACCTGGCATTCACTTTATATCTAATAAGCATCCGTGAATATGCAAATGTTCAATGTCTCTAGTAACCTCATTAATTTATTCCTCAGGCAATCAAAGAATGTGAACCAGTCCTCTGCTACTAATACTGGAAGTGGTACGGCGCTCAGCATTGCTAGAATAATCTGAAAGCACATTCTGCATATTGAAAAACTGTTTCATCTTTCTTCCTTCCTTTGCCACTGTAATTCAAACAAAGACTTCCTACCTCAGTTTACATAGCTGACAGCAAAAATTGAAAAATGCCAAAAAATAATTAAGACATATATATTATATCTATCTATCTATCTATCTATCTATCTATCTATCTATATCTCTCTCTCTACATAAGTATATATATATCTATATCTATCTATATCTATATCTATATCTATATTTATATATATCTATCTCCATGTTCACACATGCACGCTGGGAAGATAAATAGTTTAAAGAGATCTCGACAGAATTCCAGTTTGAAAACCACCTGAGTTTTCTCATTTATTTATTTGGAAAAGGGGGAGGTTTGGCAGGATGGGGGGGTGAGGGAAAAATGACCTGCCTCCTACTCTGCAGAGCCGCTGAATAATCTTTTCGTTTGCCCACATTAAAAGCCCTGAATAATGTTTATAAAATGTTAGGGAATCCCGGTAGGTTTCCTATTTAACAAGCCATGTATGACAAATCACAGTGTAATGTACTACGTTCTTAATCTTTAATTAGAATGTGAATATCTGTGCAAGAACGCAGTTAACTTTGACACATTAAATCTTCTGGTTAAAGTGCCTTACAGGAAGTGCAAAGATGAAACACTGCAACAATCTACTGCCTCTCTCCATTCACCCAGACAGTTGGGGAAGGATGATAACATCTTGTAATACCTGCTCTGTAGTAATTAATCGCTGTGGTATTTAGGACCATTCAAGTAGACAAATATGACAGAGACAGGGACAATTAGGAACCTTGTTCAAGCTACATTAACTTTTCCAGCTATTACAACACAGCAGCTCAAGTTTGCTTGTAAAAGCTGCAGAGGGATTGTTATGCATTAGCCGTGCGATTATTAATGAAAGAAAAGGAGAATTGTGTTTATTGTAGTTTGAAAATTGCAAATAAATTTCAATTATCTGCTATGTCATTTTGTTAAACATGCATTCTGGAAATGCCTTTGTACTCTAAATCATGAGCTACTTAGAGCAAACTAATACTAGAAAGCCTTTGGGAGATACAAAGTCAATATTTTTGTTGAACTGGCCTTCTTTCTTGTTGAAACCAGAGACAGACAGAGCTACCTGAAGATATTTCAGATAGTTAGTGAACCCTACAGACACCGGCATTCATCCTGACTCCATCTTCCTACAGACAGTCAGATCAGACTTTGACACATCACTGGTGGAATGTGGGCTCTGTTCCACAAGAGTAAGAAAGCTCAACTCCCTTACTGATGGCATGCATAAAGTGCACACAGATAAATAAACAAACAACGGTGTTGGGGGTGGGGGGGGGGCTGGAGGGAGGAAGCCCTTCAGAAAGCCCTTTGCCTCTTTCCCACTATTGCCACAATCATCACCAGCGCAGGCCGAATGAAACTCAGGGAAAACCTTTGGGACTTGATATGGATTATATATTGTAAAGGTTACATGCACTACTTTACTTTCCTATCAATACGGAGCACTAACTGCACTGCAGAGTATAAAGTTTATGTTTTAACTATATGTTTGAGGCAGCATAATTTGCCATTGCTGTTTGGTACCACATGAACACATAGTTCTCAATATTAAAGGAGGACGATCAGAAAACAACAGAACTGGGCAAACATTGCAAAGACTTTGGCATGAATATTCACTTGGTGGCTGTTTTCTTAAAAAAAAAATTAAAAAAAGAAATCACCGAAACCTGTGGCCCTTTTATGTTCACTTTATATGAATATTTGAACTAGAGTTTCTTAGCAGCATGAATGCTTGCAGAAAGCTAATTTGAAAGTCATACGTGCAAGTGTTTGTGGAAAACGAATTCTAAATTTGCATGTGCAAATATTTGCACTGGGTATGCTGTCGTCTTCCCCCAGTCAGGGAGCAGCAGTGCTGCCACGTGTCTCGCCCCACCAATCCTTCCTGAGGAACCCAGCTTGAGTTTCAAATATTGTGTCAAATTTGCCCAGTGAACTTGTTTACGATCGAGCCCCAGAGTAGAAAAAAAGAGAAGTGTTAAAAGTGTAGGGAACGTACTTGAACAACAAATGTTTGCAGCGACGGGAGATGCGTAGCCGGGCATTTTGAAGACAGGAACAGAGGCACACTGGCACAAAAGAGAGTTTGTTAGTAAGTGTTCACTCACTTCTGGTATGACTGTTTTTACCTCTCTCCTTCCAGAGCGTGAAAAAAAAACCTGAGGGGTAAAAATACCAGTCAGGACAGGGAAACAGTTTGTCCCAATCTTTCCAGTTTGTGGTCAATCTATTGAAATATTACCCTTCAAATTCAAAACATTTGTGAGGCTTGAAGTGCTTTCTGAAGGAGCAGGACAGGACTCCACCATTTATTTGCAGATGGGTTTTTTTCTTTTTGGTTTTGGTAGTTGCAAACTACATTGCCTCACATATGCCATTTTCTGCAACCTACATCATTGTAGTCTAGAAATAAAAAGAAAAGCCAGCTTAGCCCAGCAGAAATCTGCATCCCCACCCCAGAATCTGTTGTCACAAAATGAAGGAGGGAGGGGGCTGG
>VYZT01036214.1:1912-17118 GCA_013400735.1 Pomatostomus ruficeps | reverse complement strand
GTCCAAGGTTCCTACAAATCACAGGACGATGAGGAGTGACAGGAATCCAATGAGTTCTGAACAGAGGTGGAACATATTTGAATTATCCAACCAACATAACAGAACGGCAGAACTTTCCAGCACTTGCTGAATATTAAAACAACCTGATGCATATTAAAATAACAGGGGTGGAACAGAGCCTTTGACTGACAAGGCTACAAGGTGGCCTAAAAAAGATTTAGGGGATTTCTCCAGCCATGCTTTCTCCATGTCCCTCAGATTCACTGTCCTGGGAAGAAAAATCCATCCAAGTTATTTCGTTAGTTTTCATAGAGACAGCTGGTTGGGTCACTGCTACAGAGTTTTTTGCACTTCTCAGGAATCTAATCTTGTAGCTACTCGAAGGTACAGAGCTCCAGGACCGTTACTGCTGGCTTTGCTGCAGCTGAGTTGGATGTGAAACACCAACTGTGCTTCATTGTCCTGGACTGCTCACAAGCCACCTGCTCCCAGGGTCACTCTGATCCACTACTGCAATCAGGTTGTCTAATTATAATTTTAATTCTCTTTAATTATTATTGGGGGTGACAACCTTGTTCACAAAACCGCTATCGTTAAAATTCTTTGTGCTAGGAGGAAGCATTTGCACCGGTGTATAGCGCGTAGCACTTACCAGCAAAACCAGTAAAAGGGACAGTGGGAAAAAACAGGGAGACAAATCTTTTGTGGTCCTTGTGTAAAGCCACTGAAGGGACATCCTTAATCTCTGATAGGACAAGGAGGACAGAGGTAGGAATGGGAGAAAAGTGCCAGAGGCTGGGATTCGGATATGAAAATTAGGCTGATACCAGATGAAAACCCTTATCCACTGGAGAAGACATTCAAGCAGCAATGAAACACTCTGATAGGAATGATAGAAAGAGCCAGATGAACAGAAAAAATATACAAGTACTTTATCCATTTCTGGCCAAAAAGAAAGTTGAAATCATTAAAATTAACATTTGCTTTTACAGCAGGGAATTCTTGTTAAGATGAAGCAGGGAATCTCAAGGAATGGAAACTTCAACTTGTTAATTTATATGTAAAATAAATTCCTTTTAATTAGGTTTGGATGAAAGCTGCTGCACCTGATGCTTCCCGATATTTTCTGTACCAGTCAAAGAAGAAAAGGAAGACAGAGAATGAAAAAATAACAATTTCTAAGCTATTTGCATAGAATCTAGGACTACAGAATTAGAGGATGTAGCCACTTCTATATTTTGGCTCTTGTGCAATAGGGAATGCAATTTAAAAAAATAATCTCCAAGGTTCAAAGTGAGCCAGCCAAAACAAGCAGAGGAAAAAACTGTCTCAAAGAGAAGCTGTTATGCGAAGTGAACAGAAAAGTGAGCTTGAAGTGAACATATCTGTTAATTGCCATATAGGTAATATTTAACTTTCATGAGAAAGAGGGCCCTGGATGTTATTAGAGGCCTGGAACACCTCTCCCGCAAAGACAGGCTGAGAGAGTTGGGGCTGTTCAGCCTGAAGAAGGGAAAGCTCCAGGGAGGCCTCACTGCAGCCTTCCAGTCCCTGAAGGGGGCTACAAGAAACCTGAAGAGGGATTATTTACAAGGGCACGCAGTGATAGGACAAGGCGCAATGGATTCAAACTGAATAAGTAGGTTTAGATTAGACATAAGAAGAAGTTTTTTACTGTGAGGGTGGTGAAACAGGATTATTCCAGAGAATTTGTGGATGCTCCATTCCTGGGAGTGTTCAAGGCCAGATTGGTTGGGGCATTGAGCAGTCTGGTTTAATGGGAGGTGTCTTTGTCCATGGAGTGGGGGGGTTGAAACGAAGTGATCTTTAAGGCTGTTTCCAACCCAAACCATTCTAGGAATCTATAATTCTGTGGAGGGAAAGGAAGGAGAGTATTGCTGCAGGGGTATGCAGAAGGAAAAATTATGCCAGTAAATTAGTCAGCCTTTCCTCTGCCTAGCAGTAGATGCTGAGGGCAATGGTGTGAGAGGGAAGGAAAAGGAGAAGCACGGGAGAATGATTCTATGATGACCTCTCTCTAAAGAGAAGAACTGAGGCTACTGATTGCTGCTGTTTCGTCTGATCAGGGTGATGCTGCCAGCCTGGATCCTCAGCTGAGGCAACTTAGACGCACCAAATTGATGTGAGCGGAATAATTTTAATTTATGTTACCATTTATGCAATTTTTAAATGAAATTCTAGTCACAAGCATGTTCCCGGGGGAATGGTGCTTTGGTTAAGAAAGGATGAGCTTCAGCTGCTGGAGTTTCCTACTCTGGCACAGTATTAAGCTCACACATTTAACATGTTTTAAATATGTTAATGTGAGTAAACAGATTTAAACATGTTTCAGTGTTTAAAATGTTAAAAAGCAGCCTCCCTCTTACACTTGCTTTTCCTGGGATTTGTGACAAGACAGCTGTTCAGCAGCTATGCCATGATCTGCGTCAAGAAATTCATCCAGCAATAAAGCCTCAAAATCTCCATGTTTTCCATAAACGTTTTTGGCACTTGATTCAATTCTTCCAGTCTGGTTCTCAGCAATCTCCTCCAAGACGAAGCTGGAACTGAACCTGGCAAGAAATGTAAAGAATAACAGGAAGGCCTTCTACAGGTGGAACTGGAAAAGGCAGGCCGACAAACTATGCTGGTAAATTTGTGACAGCAGACAGGAGAAGTTGACCACATGAGGAACCTGGATGATGANGCTCCACGTGGCTGGAAAAGGGAAAATATTGTACCCATATTTAAAAAGGGTGGAAAGGAGGGCCCTGGGAACAATGCACCTTTCACGGCTTTCCCTCTATGCCTGGGAAGATCAGGGAACAGATCCTCCTAGACGCTGTGCTAAGGCACAGGGAGGACAGGTAGATGATTCGAGACAGCCAGCTTGGCTTCACCAAGGGAAAATTCCATCTGGCCAAGCAAGTGGCCTTCTACGGTGGGGTGACTGCATCAGTGGAAAAGGGAAGGACGACAGATGTCACATATCTGGACTTCTGTAAATTCTTTGACATGCTGCCCTAAATATCCTTCTCTCCAAATTGGGGAGTGATGGATTGGATGAATGGACCGCTAGATGGATGAGAAAGTGGGTGGATGTTCACATCCAGAATGGTCAACAGCTGAGTCCCAACGGACATAAGTGACAAGAGGAGTCCCTCAGGGGCCTGTAAGGAGACCAGTGTTATTTAATATCTTCATTAATGACACAGATGAAGGGATTGAGTGAACCCTCGGCAAATTTGCAGATGACACTAAGATGAGTGGTGCTTTTGAAACACCTGAAGGACGGAATGGCATCCAGAGGGACCTGGACAAGTTTGAGAAGTGGGCCCATTATGAAGTTTAACAAGACCAAATGCAAGGTATACCTGGGCCAGGGCAACTCCCAGTATCTTTTCCAGACTGAAGAATCCACTTGTCCTTATCCTGTCCTCATAAGCTCTTGATCCAATGGCCCCTGAACTCTTCCAGCGCAGCCCTTGCTGCGGTTGTGCTGCATCAAGGACGAAAGGCAGCTGAAAATAAGGCCTCTCATTCTGCAAATCAGCTCCTCCATCTGGTTCACCATGCAGCTGCACAGGAGCCTGTGCTGGTGCTTTGCAGGGGTTAGTGAACACTGAGGATCAAGGACTGACTGCTGAAGTTGTTCCTCCACAGAGGAAATCTCTGCATGAGACTCTCTGCCCAGGGCAAGCCCAGACTGGCAAATCACCTTTATCTTGTAATTGCCGTGAGGGTGTCAGATCCCTGCCTAGTTCTCTTCATGGTCACACAAAGGTCTAAAAACACTCCAAGAATTTCACCTCTGAAAATCAGCTTTCTTCTTTGTGTCTGTTTCAGGTTGCACTTCAAAAGCGCAAGGGACTTCATAGCACCAGCTAGGTGTGTAGTTCTTTCCGCAGCTTTGAAAATGTATCTTTTTAACTTAAATATAGAATCTGGGGAAGGCAGACAGGTGCAGTGAAAAATTTTTAATAACATAGACATTTTATTATTCTAAACAATTATTCATTTTTGATGAAAGCTGAAGCTATTTCCCCAAACTTGAAAGATACTTTTTTTTTCCAGCAACAAAATAACCTTCTTTTAATTCATGTTCTCTTGAATATGAAAATTATATTTACCAGTCAATCTTTTACTCAGGTTATTTTTTATGTGGCTAATTTTTTGTTTTACATATGAAAAGCGAGAAAAGCTCCATAGCTGCTTAGCCTTGAGGGGTATTGTTGATATCTGAGTGTGGCAACTTTTTCAGACACCACTAGTAAAGATTGTTACTGTCTACAGTATAATCCCTTTAAAGTGTCTTTCCCTGCTACAGCAGCTGTGAATGATTTCCTTCAGGGGAAAAAAGTATTTTTTTTTTATTCTGGTCCTTCACTACTATCTAAGTGTTTGCTTTACAGCAGTGCTGCAGGTTTCTAATTTGGGGCTAATTAAATGCAGACACTTATGAAAACCAAGGATGTGATTTGCAAGGAGAACAACACTTGCAGGGATGTGAAAAATGAAACAAAGTAGTGAAAACCATCCATTACAACTAAGGCTGCGAGGCAAAATTCTCTGTAGGTGTTACTCCACTGACTTGTGGATTAGTGTGTGCCGCTGTGGGTCTTCAGCTACTTATCTGAACCACTTTTAACTGAGGAAGTGATGAGTAAGTTTGTTTTCTCTGCCCTTATTGAGTAAATAATTGCCCTTGGTAAAATCTGCCCAATTTTTAAGCTACTGAAGGTCTTGTAACAAAATTGCCACCAGTGACCAAATTAAGCTTTATTTGGGAACATTGAAACTGTTTGCATTTCCTGCCTGAAGAGGTCTCAGTTGCAAGGAGTTACTTGATTTGACTTTGCTTCCTTATCTGTTGTGGAAGACATCAGGAATAGAGAATATTGGAAAGAAAAGGTACTTAAAGGTCACAGCTAATAGTGCCTTTATCACTTTATTGTAGTCTGCTGGCACTGCAGTGCCTTCCCTTGTGGCAAGTTTTGTTATGACATACACAGAAGTGGAAATAAAGTGCTGGCTGTGAGGGGATCACGGGCACAGGGAACCTCTTATTGCAACACAGCACAAGGCAATCCCAAGTGACTGTGTGACTGTAAGCAGTTTTTCCTTTTTTTTTTTTTTTTTTTCAATTAATATTATAGCAAACTGTTTCAAAACACTTTTTTTCCAAAGTCAAGAGACAGCATTTGGAAAGGAGCCCGGGGAAGCACCATCATATTCCCGCTCATAGACAGTCATGCATATAAATGTAAATGTCTCTTCTGGAAGAGGGGATAGATAGTCAAGTTTTCTCTTTGTCTCCTGTCCTGCAGTGTGCATGTGCAGCATGTGGCTGCTGCTGCACAGGGGTTTTAGAGCAGCATTCAACCCCTCCAAAAGAAGTTTCCAGTTTTATTTTTCCTTTTGTGTCTTATTGTGCTTAAAGCCATAGGAATGTAAAAATAACCTTCCCTATATGTTTTTCTTTAACTGCCTGTCCTGGCCCATTCACTGCTCTTGAGACAGCTTATGTAACTAATCCCTTCATGCAAAGCGTGTATGGATCCATACAAATAAGTTGTAATGTTTAATTAAACTTAACTGTAATCAACAGAATTTATCTTTTGACTCCTGTGTACCAGGGAAGCTTCATCTGCTGAAGATTCACGGTAAGATTGGCTTGACTTTTAAAGGCGCCATGTGAGCTTCTCATTAGCCTTATTATAATTTCTGAATAATAAATATATAAATGATGAGTTTCACATGGGAGATTCAATTCTGTGCTCTTATTCCTGATTAGCTGGAAATACACTCTGGCTCTGTCAGATAATTGGTAGCAGTGCACACCAATAAGGCATTTCCCTACAATTCATCACAAGCAGCTGAAATTAAAGAAGGCAGGAGCTGTTACATTTTTGACAGTTTTGTAATGCCAACTTGTTGAAGTTATAACTCAGCCATTAATATAATCTATGAATTATTAAATCTTTCTTATGTCAGGAATTTAAAAACTGAGAAACCCAAGCTGGAGATCTGAGCCTGGAGTAAAAATGCTCTGGGAACCAGATTTCTGCCTTCCTCTCTGCCCCTATTTCTTTTCTGTCCTACTCTCCAAACGAAGCACACCCATTTAGTTTGAGTAAAGAGGAGGAAAAGTAGCATTTTTAGGAATTTGAACTTTGCATGCACATTCCAAACATGCACTTTACCTGTGTGGATTTTTTTTTTTTCTTTTTGGGAGATCTTGATATTGATGAGCCTGGCTATATCATAACTGAGAAAGTATCACAGCAAGTGGAAGATTCCAAATAAATGTGTGATAAGTGGTGCAAAACAACTAATGTAAAGCAGGTTGATACTTGCATGAATTTCCCTTTCCTTAACTGAATGCAATGGAACAGGCAGGACCATATGAAGAAATAGGAGTTGACTAGTAGTAAACTATCAAAATGCAAATGTACCCCACACCTCAAGAATCCATAGTTTTAATATGTTGTTGTCCTGGTTTCAAAGACAGGTATCTGCTAAAGAAGGCAGGAGCCCTCCTTAGAATAGGGAATGTAACCCCCTTCCCTCTGAATTAGTATAATTTTGAAATTAAGGGGCTTTCAGGCAATGATATAAGAAAAGGAATAACAGTTCTTTACTAACATATATATATTTACATACATATATATATATGTATAATGAGACAGACAAACAACAACAATGGTAACCACAACAAAACAAGAAACAAAAACAAAAACAAAAACAAAAACAAACCAATGAACAGTTTAGCAGTTCCTCTTTGATGCAGTCACGGTCACAGCCAGCCAGGGAGCAAGCTGGGAAGGCAGGGATGAGCAGAGTCCNGATTCTCCCTGGAGCTCCAGCAGCCTGCCTCTCTCCCCTCTGAATGCCCAGAAATTAAGTGCCCCGAAGCTGTGCTTATCCCCTTTTTTAACTAGTCCCATTCCCACGGTATCTCTGCCCCCCTCTGAGGGGAAATCTCAGATACCAGGGAATCTCAGACAACAGGGAATCTCAGATACCAGGGAATCTCAAATAACAGACAAGCCAGCCCCACCCATCTCAGAGCCAACTCTTTGTCTTTCTTAAGTACCCAGCCAGTACCATTCCTTAGCAACAAATGTGGGGAAAAATTCCTAAGAGAAAGAAACAAAAGGGAGAAGGATCTCAAACCCCAGCAGTTGTCTTTCTGTAGACTTTATTTTGCCACTTTAGTAATTGTCTCCCATATACATAACAAAAACAAAGAGGTCTCTACTAAGATGAACAAAATAACCACAAGCAGAGACTGTGGTTTTAGTACTATTTTAGTATTTCATGACAGTGTAATATTTGAGGGATTTTTGGCAAATCTAATATTCCCTTCCAGGTTTGAAAAGGGACCCCTGCTTTAGTGATCATATGGATACCCCCTCACGATTTTGTTTGTCTTCTCACAAGGCCAACTTTATCTTCCCCTTTTGGCAATTTCAGTTCCAATTTTTAGCAAGCACCTACCACCACTCCTCCACACAAGCAGTCTCCTTGGCTGAGAAAGGACAGTCCTCCCCTGTTCTGGGGCAGTTTCTCCCCTCCATCAGAAGCAGCTCAGTTTTATCAGCTTCTATGCCTTTATATTCTTTACTCTTGTGTTACCCACCCATTTCAGGGTGCACTAGTCACCTTTGTTGCTTGTCTCCATCATGTTGTATAAAGTCATAGAAATAAAGCTTAAACTTCTCATGCTGCTGTTATGAATGAATACGTGAAATTCGTGCTCAAATGTGTAATATCAGAACATGTATTAAAGTTAAGCTATAACCAATTTTAAAAAAGCATAACTTGCCCCTGAAAAAGTTGCAGCCTCACCCGGGAGCCAATTTTGCATCACAAAACAGAGCTACGGAGAGTGGCAGCTCATCAAGAAAGCATTGAGCTGACTCCTGCTATCTACATTTTCGAGGAGAACTTCCCGGCAGAGTTGATTGATGTAATCTCCGAGAATCCCCTCCCAGCTTGAGTGTTAATGGTCGAGTCAAGACCCAAGATAAGGAACATCACGAGTCATCAGACAACATCCCCTGGTGATGAGAAATTAATCAAAGACAGGGTACGTTTTGTCCACCTCAGTTCCATGAATAGCACCCTTCATGAATATGCTGGGTGGCAGAAACAATACCCAAGATCCGGACTTTATAGGCAAAACTGTATAAAAGTGAACTGTTAGAAGCAACCCTGGTGAACGGAGGGAGGTCTGGTGCGATGGAGGTCAAACCTGTGTTCACCCAGTTCCAACCCCGGGCTTGGTACTGTTTCCTTTTCGATCGTGGAATTGCGTGTTCGAACTCTCTGACATAAAATAAATTTTATACGTGTTTTAATTTGAATTGGGCTTCTTTATTTATGACACTGCCTTTTAGCACTGCAGAACCAGTAGAAGGAAATCAGGAATGGTTTTACTTGTACAGGTCTGCTCATGGTTCACAGAACATAAACAAACGATGATTGTCAAACTTGTCATATGCCCAAGGTGGGTCTACTGTTCATATTTTCATGTGAACTATTTAAGAAAAAGATACGTGGCTAATAATGATCTCTTTACTCATTTTTAGTTAAGATTCAGCAAGAAGTTTTTCTTTGTTCTAGCTTTCCAAATGATTTTTCATTTTCCAAATGTCAGTTTTCCAGTTTTGGAAAACCACCAGCTACAAACTGTTAAAACCTGTCACATGAAAAAAAGAGTCACATAATGAAATATATATTAAAAAAAAGTGTTAACAGCTGAGCCTCTAATAAGAATTTTGGACATTGTTTGTATTTTTATGTGTTTGTGCAATCCTCCATTATTCCTTTACAGATAAGCCCATAAAAAATAGAGAAGAGATTGTTATTACTGTACTGGAAACATCAACCCTTATTTAATTACTATCATTGCAGTAGTTATTCATCATCCGAATTATGGTGATTTTAATAAGTTTAAAAAGCACATTCTTTCTCTCTTCATTAGTTTTCTTCCATTGTTATGATCCTCATGGCATCTTCAATTGCTAGGCAGTCAATTTAAAGTCTAACAGAGATGGAAAGATTCCTTAGTGAATTGAATGCAAGTCTGCATTTTCTGATTTATAGTCACTCTACAGTGCAGTAAAAGAAATTCTTTGCTTTAATCCATATACCCTCTTTTTTTTTTTTAATAGTTCTGCAGAGTGAAGTAGGGTGCAACCCACTGAAAGTATTATTTTCCTTCTGTTAAGTGCTGAGGAGTATGAGCAATTCTCCTAACTTACAGGCTTCTGTCACAATGCCTCTTAATTATAGAGGCACTCCATTTGGTGAGACACAACTGTTTTTTAAATAATGATGAGAAACTGCCTTCTGTGAGGATGAGGGTGGCAATCCCTGAGTGTCAGCACTGTGCACAGGGTAATTTTTAGGCTCAACCACTGGGTTCCATCCCAGGGGATGTACAAAACCAGGCTTGGCCCTCGGTGTTGGGCAAAAGCACAGCAGCGGTTGGGATCAGGCACCTGGGAAGGTGAGGTGCAAACACAGCAGCGTGCACCCTGGGTGTGCTGTTACTCAGTACAACAGGACTGCTCTTTGAAAATGTACAAGCACGAGCACAGATAAAAGCTGCATTTGTGATAAAAGCTGAGATCGTGGCTCAGTCTACATGATCCACACTGAGCTGTCTGGTACCAGAGGTGGCCATGGAGAAACATTTTGAAAAATGTACCAAGGAGAAAGGTAAGAATCTTCCTCTTTTTCATGAGGAAAGCAGTATTAAGACTTCAATTCTTTACACTCATAGAAAAAGCCAAAAATATTCCAAGAAAATTAATATTAAGACTTGTTGTGGAAGAGACCTATACCAGTTGCAGCTAGCAGGGTCTCTTCCTTGGTATAGAAGCATAATTTAGGCATTGTTTAATCCAGGAAATATTAAACCCACAGAAACCGTAGGGTTTAGCAGAGCAAGTCCTTCTCCAAGCTACTAGAGGGAAACATGTTTCAATCCTTTACAAAAAATGATCAGCCATTTTAGAAAAAGTTCCCTTCTGCTCTTCCTGCACTATCCTTCCAACAAGGCAGCCTCAGATCTGCACCTCACAGGTTAAAAATCTTGTTTCAAGGTTAAATTTATTCATGATACATGAACAGGCTTTGTTTAGCTAGACTTAAACACGGTGTCCTGGGATGGGTTTTATGTGACTTACATGCCTGTGAAACATGCTTCTGCTTTGATTCTGAGTGGTTTTTTCTTCAAGCTAGGACCAAGAGAGTCCTCAGCGTATTGCTCTATTTATGTTTTTTATTCTCTGCTATACTGGTTGCCAGATTCCCTAATCTTGGACTACATGGCAGTTTAAGACCCTTGCTTAGGTCAGCTCTGCCCCACATTTAGGCTCAGCAGATAATTGCTCATCTGCTGTGATGAAAGACAAAAATTACGCCTAACATCCCCAGCTGCCAAGCCGCTGTCCTACTTAAAAACATGAACACTGAAGGAAGCAGTAGGAACCATTTCCAGAAAAAAAGCCCTACTAGACAGCAGCAGCAAGAGGCAATCTAACACTTCTCAAATCATCGGAATAAAACCATGTATGCTTCTACTCTGGAGAAAGCCTAGGTCTTCATCACTGTCCCTTCCTGCCCTAACTCCATGCAGGCGCCAGGTTGTTATGATGCAGAATTTGCTAGGCTGTAATGCTGGCTGCCAAATTTGTAAATGAAATTCCCCATCAAGACAAAGTCCTTCTTCTATAATCTCACTGTGATGTGAGCAGACCGTGCTGGTTTAAAAGTAAACCAGCGTGAGGAATAAACCCCACACAAATACCTTGAGAGAGATTTCCGGCCGGACTAACAATTTAATAGAAACATTACAATAAATGCAATGATACGGAAAAACTAGCTTAAACCCACAAAGTCAGAGTACAACCTGTTGGTCAGGGTGGTAGTCACAGTCCTATCAAGCAGCGATTGCAGTCCTGTTGAAATGGTGGTTGCAGTCAAAAGTGGTTTTCCTGTGGAAGGTCTGATCCTACTGTGGAAATTCAGGTCCTGCTCTGGATCTGTCCGGTGGTGGTGGTGTCCCAAATCCCCAAAATTCCCAGACTGTATACATGGGGGTTCAGGTGGTAGCTCCCCCAATTCAGGACAAAATAAAGAGCAAGCAACGTAGAAAGAAAATCCTGTGGTTTTAGGCTAAAATGCTAAAGATTATTGGTACGATATGTGGGTATCTAAGATATTTCAGTATATAGTGTAAAATGACACTGAGGATTGTGATTATTATTTATAGCACAGGTCATGTTTTCACGTGGTTGCATTCCACCTTTTTTTTCCAGTTCTGGTCTTGTAGATTGTCTTCCTAGTATTAGGTGAATAAGAGCAGAGCAACAGCCCACACGAACAATTAAAATCATCTGAAGAATAGTCCATTTTTCTAGCTTTTAATCCATGTTGCCAGTGATTTTCTAGAGTATATCAAGACACTTTGGATACCAGCAAAAGAGTCTGGATATCACTACGGCAGTTACATGCCCTTTTTCCTTAGTGGTTTTCACATCTCACTCGCTAACAAACAATTGTGTGATTTACATGACTACAGCAACACTGACACTACAGCTGCAAGCTTTGAGTGTGCTGTTGCTGAGAAACAAAGAAGTATGTGTCTACACTAGCTGGGTCTTTTAAGACAAGTGAAATTATATTTGGGATTTTGAAGCCAGGTTATAAAATATTGCCAGTTCAGGCCATTCTCTAAAAATAAAAAGAGGTTTGTTTTGAAAGGCAAGAAGGCAATATTGTCACTGAAACCTGTGTACACATACTAAGGAGATGCATGGACATGAGTTTTGCCTACAAAACCAATTACTATGTGTATAAAAATAAAGACACAGGGGTGTATTTTTACAAATAGGTTTTGAGTCATTTACAAATTGGACTTTTCATGCTGTGGCAGTAAATATCAAAGATGCTTGAAATGAAAGTGCCACCAAGGCAGTCCCTCAGTCCCTTTGCAAAAGGCTGGGGACAGGCACAGGTATTTAGGCACTTCAGAGAGAAGGAGGGCTTGGCTGACATCCCATCTTGAGAGCCTGTTGGGAAGGCTTCCAAATAGAAACCTTTACAGAGCTGTAGCTGATGTCTTGGCCTCTCCTGCATGACCTTTCCAGTAGGGCTCATCTTGGTAAATTACATTCTCTTGGCTTCTTCTACTTTCGTTTTAATGGTTATGTGTCTAACCACTGGTACTCAATAATACATCTTCTCTTGACTCCCTGTGGCCTTGTTCCTTAATCTTTATTCAACATGCATGTGAGACATCATTGCAGAGAGATAACAATCTAAGTTCAGGAAACAGAGAGGAAGAGAGAGATAGAGAGCAATACATTCATAAATCAGGTTGAAACAGAAGGGGCTTGTTGATAATCAGGGTGGCATTGAAGCCCTGGATCTAGTCTCAAAGTATTTTAATACAGGTTGCCTGTGGTTGCAGGATAAAAGGATAAATTTGCTTTATGTCTGCAGAAGTGAGGTCATGCTAGGATTGTTTGTTCCGCTATGTTTTTCATGCAGCATTTTTTTTGTGTGTGTGGGTTTTTTTGTTTGTTGTTGTTTTGTTTTGTTTTTGTTTCTGTTGGGTTTTTTTGGTTTAGTTTTTTTTTTTGTGTGTGGGGGTTTTTTTGTTTGTTGTTGTTTTGTTTTGGTTTTGTTTCTGTTGGGTTTTTTTTTGTTTCGTTTTTTTGGGGGTTTTTTTGGCTTTTTTTTTTTTGTATATATGTCTCTGGTGTAATTACTAGAAGGAGTAAAAGAAAAAACCCTAAGCAAAGCAGTAATTCCATCACATTACATTTGGTTTAGTATCACAGGCCATCAGCTAATGGTTTTTTTTCTCCTCATCTTCCTTGCTCGTTATTCCAAGGAGTGAATGTCTGCGCATGCTACGTGGCTGTACAAAGTGGAGCAGCAGAAGTAACCGAGCTGCTCTTGTGTGCCTTCTTTTAATGCCTTCAGTGCCAATTGAGAGCACTGCTTCAGGAACAATTGCTTCAAATGTGAGCAGAAGCTGTAAATTTGCTCTTCTTTTTCTTCTGACATGCACATTTTTTTGCTTACGCTCCTATTCTTCTTGCATAAAAAGGTCGCCAATTGCCATATTTCATTCATGAATATAGAGACACATCTTGCCTGAGAAGCTGTTCTTTATGCCTAGCCTTTTTTTAATTTATCTATTAAATATTGGAGAGATCTCAAAACTTATGGTATTCTCCCCCCTCTCCCCCCAAATATCCCACTTCCCTCTTTCTTCACTGATGCAAACTGCACAGAAATCTTTAGACTAAGAGGAATTCCCTAAAATACTATTTATTTTCATAATATGCATAAAACTGAAATTTATATAAATCTACCCTAGGAATCCTTGGTGGGGATTTCACTGTCTGGAATAAAGCAGAGGTCTTTCCACAAAATTTCCTGGTCAAGGAAGCGGCTCCGTTGGAACTGATATTTTCACCAAAGCTCCTTCACTGTTTGCTGGATTCTGCAGCAGTGAATTTCATGGAAACCTTTAAAGACTTACTCAGTGTTCTTCTTAAGAAGTTAGGAAACAAAGAAGGTAATATGATTTGTTTGTTTGTTTGTTTGGTTTCTTGTTAAGAAAGAAAGAAAATAAGTTGCATAGCTCTTCTCCAATAATAGGCAGAAATGCCTTTCTCAGACTTTTGAATTCTTCTTTCTGACATGCTGTCATTTGTCCTCAATTTTGAGAGCTTTGCCTGTACTGGAGTCATGGAGAAAACAGGCAGAATCTTTCTCATAACTCACAAGGAAAGGCTGAGAAATATTCATGGATGCCAACACACAATGCTAGAAATGTTACATTTGGTATTTACAAAACTTTATCGAGCTAAAAGCATTTAACCTTCAGCCTGTCCCTCATCCGACACGATTCTCAGTTTGCAAAAGCTGAGATTGTATGATTATTTGTCCATTAGTCAACCTATTTTTAGACAGGAAAATCAAAAATGAAGAATAAGTTACCTTCAGGCACCAGTGGCACAGAGAGGAAAAGCCACAGCAGGGACTGTCAGCTATTCTCAATTGCATACTGGTGCCTAGTGATGGTTGCAGGGTTTAGATCTCCTTCTCAAAAGTAAAAGCTGGTTGCAAATTTTGGAAGGTCCTAGGCACTAGGTATTTATCTTCTTTCCTGCCTGAGATTCTAGATGTTTAGGTTCCATGGCTTTCATAAAGAACATTGGGTGCCTGAGTGCTTTCAAGGACTTAGACATTACAAAGCTTTAGAAAACCCTTTACATCTGTTTCTGCAGCTCAACAAAGCTGACATGCATGCAAATACAGCCAGGATTACGTGGGAAATGGATGCTGCTGTTGCACCAAGCGTTGAACAAACAGGGCCATTCTGTTCAGGAAGAACTATGATGTTTTTACATTTATTATCATTCAGAATTGCACTGGAAATTAATTGTGTTCAATTTCTTTGGAAAATGGAACAGGATTGTAACTTGCGTCCACAGATTTGACAAAATTCACCAAAAAAATTACCAAAACTGGAATTTTCTACCTGAAAAGCTCTTTCAGTGTGATGACTTCTTTCTGCAAGGGCAGCTGTGTGCAAATTGTATTGAAAGATACATGTCCATGAAAGATGCTTCAAGATAACAGCTTGGACTGGGAGCCCTGGATTCATGGGTAGATTACACCACAATTTTCCTGCATGGTTTCAGGCAGCCCAGGTTACTCTCTGCATGTAAGATTCCCACCTCCAGCTGCGGGATATTTCTCTTTCTCACAGGGCATGTGCTGCAGGTAAGCGCGTTAAAGTTTGAAGTGAAACATGAAGTTTAAAAATTTGATAAAAAAGTAGAGCTTAAATACTAAAGCACTAGGATTTTAGTAAAAGTTAAGTAAATCAAGAATTGCAGCTGCATTTCAGTAACTGAGCAAATGATTAGTTAAAGATTAATTATCTGAGTTATTCTGTTTGTTCAGCTGCACTGATGATCAGTAGACCCAAAGAGATTTGAACAACAACTAATTTTTCAGGTAAAATTTCTATTCATAGAGAGTGAAGGGAAAGAACTGTAGAATTTCCAGAGATATCATTTATTATCTGACCTAGGAAAATAGACAGATCAAAGCGAGGTAGAGGAGTTACTTCATCTCTCATGCCCCCTTCTCAAAATCATAAGCCC
>VYZT01036213.1:3589-16871 GCA_013400735.1 Pomatostomus ruficeps | reverse complement strand
AAAAAAAAAAAAAGTAAAGAAGCACTTTTCTTACAACTCCAGCTTCCAATCTCTTTTACAATAAGTTGGAAGAGTTTTTGATATAAGACAGCGGGCAGTGTGTACTGACACTTTCCCTCCTCCTCACAAACATGTTTCACCAGCTGGTTTATGTGACCCTGCTTGTTCCCATGAAGTCAATGGTAACACTGGAATACTAAGCAAATACGGCCTGCATGCAGGCACAAGTCATGACATAGCCTGGAACCTAAAAGCCAAAAAACTCATGGCTTTCTCCTCTGCGAGGAGTCAGAGATGAGCAACTCCTGTAAATTGTATGGTTATCTCAAACAGACCATTTTATTCAGTTACATGATGCAAATAAAAGCCTCACGCTTAAGGGGAGAGATGTTCGGTTTGGGTCATATTAAGACAAAATTCCATATTAAATCAATTTAGCAGCTCAGTTCTGGCAAATTACCAGTAGGTTACTCACAAGTATCACAGACTTGCTGTGTCAGTTCTAGCATGATACCAAATGTTAATAGACAGCTCAAGCTCTGTTCAAAATTATATTTTAAAATTGAAACAAACAGGTAAAGCAGGTATTTATTATATACAAATAGTAACTGCCCCAAAACCCAGAGGAAAACCTGTCTGAACTTCTTAGACCTGATTGTCTAAGGCCCGTTTTCTGGAAGGTGCTAATTGCCTCCTGAGGAATGCCAAATGCTCTCAAATTCCATTGAATTCAATGAACCCCAATTGATGTATTTCAGTGAATTCCTGATGAAGTCAGCCCTTTGAGCACTACAGACTCCAGGGCTCTCAGAAGTATGCAGGATCATGTCCCACATGGACAAATAAAAGAATGTTATTACAGTGTTCTGTATGACAACCAGGGAGGTTAGTAAGTCAAGAACATCAATTAGGATTTGTGTAGTCGTACTGCTCATTTATGCCTTCATTTTTTGGACACAGATTCATCTTTATTTTTTTGCAGTGTGAGTAGTCCCATCAATTCAGATATAGGGAACTATTTAATGTCTACAACTCAACGCACCTAATTCCTTGAAGGCCTAATACTTGAGGGATTAAATCCCATCAGATTTAAGAGCAGGGACAGGACAGGCCTGCTGTTCTCCCAGTCAGCTGGACAATTGAGCTTCCTCGGGAGCTGCTCTTGAAGCCCATTTTGTGGGCTCCAATGGTTCAGGTGCTGCTGCAGAGGCAGCTCAGCTGTGCATGCAGGGGTTACATAATTATGAATGTGGTAGCATCAAGGGTAAACCCAGGGTAAAAAGTGCCTCCCTTTGCAGAGCTCTGAGATGGAACGATGTTTTTAGGGTATATATAAACCCTTAAAAAAATACAGCAAACACTTCTTAGCACCTCTCTGGAGCTTTTGGGACTTAAACTACTTACCCCATATTGGCAAATTTAGCTTTTCAACTTCACTGTGAAGTTGATCATTACATTTTATTGGCAGCTTTTATCTATTACTGACATGCAACCACCTCTACAGTGAAATGCAGTAGCCTTTTCAGAGTGACATTGCACACTCATGGGAAATAACAGGCATGCTTTACTGATCACAGATCATCAGAGCCTCAGATTTAGATCTCACACAAAAGACCTTCAGATCTCCTAACACCTGAATCCAATACTGAATCAGAAGGAAAAACATTGTCTATTGCATCACTAAGCTGTTCCTGCAGTGGTAAGCTTTCCTGGAGGTCTCTCTTCCAAATGCTAAGCAGCCCAACCGGTCTTAGCTTTTAAGATCACAGCCCAAGGTGGTATGGCTGCAGGCCATAACTCTAATGAAAACCTGGTACAGTGGGTAGATTGTTCCTGGATCTCATTATAGGCAATTGTTCCACTTCTTCTGCTGTTTTTAATTCCTAAACCTAATATTTACCTCTGAGCATTCAAAGTTATTTTGAATTTTTATCTTGACAAATCACTAAGGGGTCTATTCTTCTTTCAGTGCGTGCATTTAACTCTCATTAATGTTCATATGAGTTATGCACAGAGCTCAGCTCTGGCAAGTTTTTCCAGCAGGGCCTGAGTCCCAGCCCTTATATGGTGTTTCAAAGTTTCTTATGCTTCTGAACAAACACAAAATTCTTCTGCCCAAATGGAGCAGAACAGTGCTTCCTCCCACCCTCCACTGTGACCTTCTAGTCTGCTACACCTATCAGTGGTAAGGAGTCTGTTCCCTTTTCTTTCCCCATTTCCAGCCATGCTTACATATGCATACTGGAAATCTTGAGGGCATGATTTAGCAAAGAACTCATTCAGGCTCAGCTTTACAGAATCCTTTTGCAAGCTTTTACTGTAGAGTAACTAACAGTGTATTTTGTACTGAATCAGGCTCTAAATTATGCCTAACATTCAGTTAACTGGAAAGGAAAACAAGTCCAGGCATATTGCACACCATTTTGACATTCTGTGAGCTCTCTGGCAGTATTTCAGTTATACTTCTCAAAGACACTTTTGTTTTTTTCTTCATATTCTTGACAAAATGTTATGTATCCCGGACTGAGCACATGATATCTAGAAACAAACAAACCCTGAAGGAATTAATTTTTAGACACAAGAACCCAGAGGTTTAATAGGATGAGTGTTGTTCATACTGTATTAGCTTCTGTAGCATGAGTTGAGAGACTTAGCATAAAGGTTTTGGAAAATTATGATTTCCTGGGGCTTCTGCACCAACCCTTTGATACAGTGCAGGTTACTTTATCAGGCACTGACTGAAGCAATCTCAAAGAAAATGCTGGAAATAGAAGGGGCTATTTCGAAACTTAAAAATGCCTCTGCAGGGCAAGGTGCATTCTCCTCTGCCTGGTGAAAGGAAAATAAATCTCTTGCTAATAGAGAAGAGCTGTGGAAAACAGACCTGGAAATACCAATGTCTGCATTACAGAGATCTCTGGATACTGTCATGAAATAGCCAAATATGTCGCTTCGGCAGGTAGAGCTTACTGGGAAAAAAAAATTCATTCTTCCACAGATTTTAATGTTTGCTTTGAGGTTGGAGGAAGGAAGAGAGGAGAGTTGCCCCCATTTTTGACAAAAGCCAAAACCACAGGAAACACGATATATCTGAAATTAACTGTGCTGCAGGGAATGATGGACTGACTGATGATGTCTGACATAATTTTGGTCAGTTTTAGTGCTGTGGGTTGCAGAGAAGAATCAAACTGGGGGGAATTTTGTTAGTTCTGGGGCTTCCAGGGCCCACAGTTCATTGTCCTATCTGTCCTGAGAGCAAGGATGCAAGATTTCTAGTCCACTTGGTTCCCAACTTTAGGAGCAGTATTGAAGCCAGGCAGCCTGGACAGATTTCAGAAAGGGAATCTGGAAGCTTTAGAATTCAGTATGATGACAGAAGTCATCCTGCAGACACCTACAAACTACAGTGCAGGTCATTTTCAGGCACGAGGCAAGGCTCTTTGATCCCAAAAGCTCTGGTTTGACTGAGGTTGGCAAAGCTTCCGGCTAAGTCCTGGCTAAGTCCCAGTACTGAGAACTTCAGTGGAAGGACATACAGCAGCCTGGAGAACTGGGCTTCCCAATAGCTCAGCAGACAGGTTGGCAAGAAGCCGGACACGCTAAGACCTGCCTAAACAGACAGGATGTCACCAGGTGTTGGCTGAAATACTCTGGGGACAATTTATAGATTTTGATGAACCAGCATCTTTGACAAGCAAATGTCACTGGAGAATTCCCAATGAACTGTAGTTTCCAGCAGTTTGAGATGGTTCAGATGTTGTTTCATTTAAACCAGGTCTTATAAAATGCAAGCAAATGTCAATTTCTATGATGTAAAAGTTATCTCTTTGGGGCCATGGGTTACTTCTAGAAGGCTAGTTCCTGAGTAAATACTACGTATTTTCTGTACAGAAGGCCAAGAATTCTAGGATTTTGCCTCCTTTTCACTTCCTAGATGGAGCCACTTGGCTGATCAGACAGTTAAGGAAGGTGTATGTATGTAGCAGGGGGTAAGTGAATAGCTGCAGCCTCAAAGAGGGAAAGTGCTATGTAATGTTGTGATTTCTACTTCTTCCTTGGGCACAGAACTAAGAATTGCATGGTCAGTTATAGGGTCTCATTCGGGACTGCCTCTCTTGCACCCTTAGGAGCTAAACAAGCTACATAGCCCCCTCTCCAGCTCTTTTGGAGCCCCTTCAGGTACTGGAAGGGGCTCTAAGCTCCCCCAGAGCCTTCTCTTCTCCAGCCCTCTGATCATCTTTGTTGCCCTCAACAGCAGATCTGTGTTTTTCTTGTGGAGATTTCAGTTTGTCGTATGAGCAGAACCCAATGTGTTTCTAATTCATCTTCTTAATCTCGTCAGTTTTGGGACAAAAATGGCTCTGACAGAGCCTGCCACTCATTTTTCGTTGTTTTAATTGGGTTGCTTTTTGGGCTTGTACCTGGAAATCCTTCAGTGTCTCTTCTGTTTCTTCCGTGTTATCCAGGTTCTGCTCTCAAGGTGCTTTTTGTCCTAAACTCTTGAGCTGGTTCCCCGAGGGTTTCCCTATTTTCTGTGTCTCACCAAATTGTGCAGTGATGTAACATGGCCATCATGTTCCTACTGGTTCCAGTAACAGCCTCTTTCTTAATCTCAGACTGACTTCCACTGTTGCTTGAGAAAGGTGGTGTTGATGTGTCTGACACCGTATCAGAATCTCCCATCTTCTTCTATGTCCTAGTATCTAATGTTAAACTAATGCACTAAATCAAACATTATGCCTTGCAGACAGGCAGTCCAATAGTCACACATTTGTGAGCTTTCATGTATAAGAAAATTAAATCATAGAATCGTTTATTGGAAATAGAATAATTTGTTGGAAAAGATCCTTTATAGAAGAGTAAGAGCTAACAACTGCATCTGGATAGCAGCCGTCATAGCATTATTTTTAATATACTATATATTTTTATTTTTTCATCCTCTGGATAATTTTTCACAGAGATGGTACAGTGAAGTGTGCTTTCAGCAACGATGAGAGTGGCTTTGATGCTCTCAAATGACAGTTTTACCTTAGAAGGAACAATAACCAAGCCTGTATTTTCACTAATTGGTGGCACCAGCAAGCTCTACAGTTGTTGCAATATCTTTGTTTTAAAATAGTGAGCTCATTAGAGGCAGTAGGCTGCTTCCATTGAAATGGTTAACAAGCTGCAACCCAGAACATTTCTACATGCCTTTCCACCCCCTCAGAGACTGCCTTAGTCATCATAGCCTAAGAAAGTAAGAAAAATTGTTTGCTGAAATGTGAAGGAATTTTACCATACTGTGGTATTGGAATTAACATATTATTATTGGATTCCAGGCCTTTATTACTTTAATGTCTTTATTTTGACTATGGTTCTGAAAAAAGCAGATCTGTGAAAGAATTTCTGGCTTATAACACAAACATAAAACTTTTAAGGGCAGTATGGTGGAAACATGCTTGATTGAGAGCTGTGGGCATTAATATAACTAATTCAATCTAAACTTGCTTCAGTACCCTGTATTTACTGAAACAACTTGAGCTAAGCAATAGTTATATTGTCTTGTACTGGAAGGAAAACAATTGCTCATTGTATATCACAGAATCAGAGTGGTTTGGGTTGGAAGGGACCTCAAAGATCATCTAGTTCCAATGCCACTGCCAAGGGTAGGGTTACCTCCCACTAGACCAGGTTGCTCAGAGCCCCATCCAACCTGGCCATGAATACTGCCAGGAATGGGCATTCACAACAGCTCCAGACAGCTGGTTCCAGTGCCTCACCATATTTCCAGTGCCTCACCATACTTCCAGTGAAGAATTTCTTCCTAATATCCACTCTTAACCTACCCTCTTTCAATTTAAAGCCATTCCCCCTTGTTCTATCACTACTTGTCTCTTTGTGAAAAGTCCCTCTTCAGCTCTCTTGGAGCCCCTTCAGGTACTGGAAGGGGCTCTAAACTCTCCCCAGAGCATTCCCTTCTTCAGGCTGAACAACTCCAATTCTCTCAGCCTGTTTTCACAGGAGAGGTGCTCCAGCCCTCTGATCATCATGGCCCTCAACTGGACTCATTCCAGCAGGTCCATGTCTTCCTTATGTTGGGGGTCCCAGATCTGGACACAGCACTCTGTGTATTGTCCCATGAGAGCAGAGCAGGGGGGCAGAGTCACCCCCATCCACCTGCTGGCCACGCTGCTCTGGATGCAGCCCAGGGTGGGTTGGCTTTCTGGGCTGTGAGTGCACATTGCCAAACATCCTGGCAAGCAAAGCCCCAAGTTCTCCTCCTCAGGGCTGCTCTCAGTCCATTCTCTGCCCAGCCCGTGTTAGTGTTTGGGATTGCCCCCAGCCAGGTGCAGGACCTTGCTCTTGACCTTGTTGAACTTCACAAGGTTCACACGGGCCCCCACCTCCCGCCTGTCAGCGTCCCTCTGGATGGGATCCCTTCCCTCCAGTGTGTCAGCCACACCCCGCAGCTTGGTGTCATCATCAAACTGGCTGGGAGTGCTCTTGATCCCACTGTCCACGTCACCCACAAAGCTGCTGAACAGAGCCGGTCCCAATACTGACCCCTGAGAACACCACCAGTTACCATTTACTGGATTCCACGGGGACATCGAGCTGCTGACCACAATTCTTCCAAGTGTGGCCATTCAGCCAATTCCCTATCCACCCACAGACCATCCATCAAATCTATGCCTGCCCAGTTTAGAGACGAGGATGTCACGTGCGGTAGTGTCAAATGCTTTTCACAAGTCCAGGTAGGTGACATCAGTTGCTCTTCCCTATCCACGGAAGCTGTAAACCTGTCATTGAAACCCACCAAATCTATCAGGCAAATTTGCCTTTAATGAAGCTATGTTGGCTCTCATCAACCATGCTCCTTATGTTCCATGTGCCTTAGCATAGTTTTCCGGAGGATCTACTCTGTCCTTGTGATGGGCACAGAGGTGAGGCTTGACTAGCCTGTAGCTCCACGTCTTCCTTATTTCACTTTTTAAAGTGGACGTGATGTTTCCCCTTTTTCATCCAGTGGCAACTTTACTGGACTGCTACAGCTTCTCGAATATGATGGAAATATGATTTAGAATTCAGCCCCATCACCCAGTGGAACAACAGGAGCTCCTCACACCCCAGCCTGGGGTGTTAGATAGTCAGCTGAATCTTTAAGCTAGCTTGATGGAGGCCCATGACTTCCTGTATCCAGTATTACAAAGCCAGCTATGTACTTAGCTCCATGTCTAATCCAAGTCCAGATGATCAGGTGTTCCTTGAGAGAACTTGGACTTGAAATAGGACACCAGAGCTTTACATTTCAAGACCATTGTCCTAAAGGCTGGGAGGAGGAGGTCTCGCTTAAGTTTTCCCGATTAAAACTGTTATAGATGACACTGGCAGCTGAAAAGGTTGTCACGTGTCAATAACTGTAAAATGCAAATAACAAACTACCCAATACTCTCCTGAAGAGAAGTCTCAAGAGCTAATTTATAGGAATTCTAAAGGATTAACTGGCGAACACCAGTCATGCACTTGGGTATAAAATCTGCTATGTTCAACAAGTGCCATTAGCAATTGCATTTGCACATCTCAAACATGTCTTGGGTACCGGGTCAGAGATTTAAAAAACATGATTACAAGCTTCACCTTTCCAGATATTGTAGTTACTGACACTTGGCTCAAGGACTTAGGAGAAAGATGTGCTCAGAACTCTGTTAAATTACAGGACTATCACACAGGCTGCTCACCCTTCTCCTACATATCACTACTTTTTGAGCCGAGCACAGCCTACTGTGTTTTGGGGCTTTTTTCATTGTTTGCTACCATTGTATTAATGCTGATCTACACATATTATTTCTGTGGGTCTGTAGACCTAGTTCTTTTGCTGGAATCAGAATATGAGGTGTGAAAAGGTGATCGTCTAAAATATGTTATTTCTATGCCACTGTGTGCCTCAGTGGCAATAGAAAGGATTTGGATTACTTGCCTGCTGTTGTCTGTTACTCACCTTGAAAGAAAGAGGAAGGTCGCATAGTCTGTGTCCTCTGCAAGCACAGCCTTTTCTAAATGCTTTGGTGTGTTATTGTAACTTGCCTTTTTCCCCCTTAAAAGTCTCTCTGTACTACATTATAAATACCAATAAAATGTTAGTAGAAAAAAACCACATAAAATTCCTGTTATTTGTTTTAGACGTCTACAAGATACAGTCAGTGTAGGAGGCTGGAATTTTTTTACGAGGGGGAGTATTATTTTCACTTTTTAATTTCACATTGACCGATATTTTTACTTTGGGTAAAATAAAAACATACATTTTCCTGAGCCTTTACCAAGATAAATTTTCTGAACATTAGGCATTCCAGGATATATAGCCAACTCCTCCTGAGAGGCCAACGGATAGATCCGTTTGCTTTGGAATATGGTTTTCTCCGTCTCTCATCAGCTCTTGCCTGTGTCAGCAGTGTGGAGCATCTTGGGCAAAGCAAATCAGAATGTTAAAATGGACTAGTCATCACCACCTTCTCATGTCTTCTGTCCTGTCGTGGTTTAGGTCAAGGGTTGTGGTCAAGAGGAAATACTGACCTTTTTGCTCTTTGTACACTGGGGAAAAGGTGAGCAAAATACGTTTTGGGTGCAGCTGTTGCACATATCCCAGGGTGGCAGAGGTGCCAGAGCACTCTGATAGGGTAAGGAGTGTTGGAGTGGAAAGTCAGCCCGTCGGCTTGGTCACCTCTTTCCATTCCTGGCAGTGAGTCACTGTAACCATGTTGTTAAATTAAGTCATCTGTTACCTCTCCTCCAAGCCATATGATTAATACATCTCATAACAAGCAGATCACTGCTCATTATTCCCCAATGTTCTCAGATGCTTCTCTTTTATTTTTCCAGCGGTATCTGAGCCATTCGCAGAGCACTGGGGATGCCAATTGTCTTGCAGAGATGGTGGCTGGTGTGCCATCTGAGCCCCAGTGCAATCTTTGAATGGTTTATTTATGAATGGGATATATTCCTGTACATTTGAAAGAAGGAAAATACTTCCATTTGTACCTTGAATTATATATTTAAAACTTACAAATACATGTGGTTTTGTATATTACTATGTACCATTTGGATGACACTGTAGGGGAAAACTCTGTTCTCTCTGTTGGAATTTTGAAGGCGTTACTGTTGCTTAGCCCTGAAGTTCTCACAATTAAAGAAGCAAACAAGAAAAATTCTTTTACCCAAACAGGTTTTTATTGGTGTTAACATACGATATGCATATATAGAGCTTTTGATCCAAGGACCTCTCAGTATCTTTAGGAAAACATACCACAGTAAGTTAGTAAGAATTCCCACCACAGGGCACTTAAGTCCTATGCCTTTCTTATGGAAGTTTTCACAGCAAAATTGTTTAAAACTTAATTTTATCAGTCTGGATAAAGACTAAGGTAGGAGCTGATCCATCTGATTTTCATTATAACCTGTTATGTAACAAGGTCCTGTGCAAATAGTCTGTAAACCTTCCAGGGATAATCTTCCAGGGGCATTGTGATGTTCTTGAAGGATGTCCAATTTTTCCTTCTTTTACTGATAGCAATAGACCAGTTTTTTGCCTTAGGGATGATCAGCTTTAAACTTTTACTGAGAAGTTGAATTCTGCTCTACTAGGGAAGCAATGATTTAAGCATCCTATTCATTAATTTTCCAAAATTCATTATAACCCTTTCTTACTTGTTCATAAAAATGATGGCTTTATAGAATACTTGGTGACTGCCACTGCATTTGGGTCATGAAACTTGCTGGTATTATTTAAACTTGTCTGTAGTGCTGAACAGTGCATACTTTGTCTAATTGCAAGCTGCTGTGCAAATGTACTCTAAGTTGCTCTTACAACTGCATTTCATGAGCTGCTCAAAGTTTGAGTCCCCACAACCCAGCCCCAGTGTGTTGATTGTGATGTAAATGTCTTAACCTTCTGTATTCTGTATATTCACATATGTTCTTCCAGGGAGGCATGTTGTAGTCTGGGAAATCCTCTATAGATTTTGGTTAATAACGTTCCTCACCTTTGCTATATATTCTAGTGAATTAGTTACAGATGCTGATATTGAATATATCACTTTTGGTTTCAGTTTGTCCATTTTGAGATGACCAGGACAGTTTATATTTTCAGTCATTTTCTTTTCATGCTCCTTCCAAACCCAAGCAACTCTATCTGCATTTGTTTCACTTGTTTTGTATTATTTTTTTTTTTCTTTGAAATTCTACAAACTATTGGCTTACTTATTTTTAATAAATGTGTGGCTCTGGAGTGTGAAGGAAAGGCCCAGATGTCCCCGCTACATGGACCGCAGCATATTTTGGATTCTCCTATACAAAACCTGACATTAAACCCTATGGAATTTCTATAGTAATTTTATAGAAGAGATTACTATTTTGGAAACTATGTTTCTTTTATGAGCATCAAAGCATATTATTTGGGAATTTACAGTGAAAAGTGTGTTTTAAAATACTGTAGCTCTTATTTTTATATTCCTGAAGGTGAGGTCCTAAGGTGACTAGCAGCTTTTATACTAGATCAAATCAAGTCTGTAGAGCAGCACAAGCACCGAGTTCTTCCGTGTGATGTAGCTAAGCAAGTGTGTGAGAAACAGTCTCCATGAAGGGCTGAAGTATCAGCATCTGCAACTCTTGCAGGAGTGGACTGTATCTCACAGCCAGAAGAGTACAAGGAAGGGTCTGAGTTATAGTCCACGTAGCAAAATGACCACCTTCTCCATTGTGAATATATAATAATTTAGTGACAGCAGATAGTTTAACATTCACCTGCTATTAGCTGGTTATTGATTCTGCTGTGTTGACCTGCCTGCTTGGCAAATTGAAAAAAATACAATCAAAACAAAGAAATGGAGCTGTCTGCACTCTGGAAAGGACTTGAGATTTGTCTCTGACAGTGATCCATGGCAGACACTTGAGATAACAAGTGTCTTCATTTGTCCTACATTAGGGAGGTGTGGGATGATTTTTCTCCCTTACAGTATTCAATGCCTTGATAATACATAATGTTCTGAGATTGGTTTAAATTTGAAAGAGAGGACTTTATTATTCCTTTAACAGTGCTTTTAAAACTCAATTCTGATAACTGGGGTTTTTTTGTTTATTTCTGTAGAAGTTGCATGAGTTTTATGTCTTGGAAAGTTTTTTGTGTCATTTATGTCCAATGGTACCAAAAGTAGTACCAAATATTTTGAATTCTCTAACTTTAAACTTGGTTAAGGATTTTTTGGCTCTTTATCATGACAGAAAAAACATTATTTACTTTCTCTGTTCCATTCATTAGCAAGCTTCCAATGTGTCCTCTTCTTGTTCGTCTCCCTTCTAGAGTAAATAATCTTAGTCTTTTCAGAAGGTTCAAATAATCTCATTTTTATTCATTATATCTCATTAGTCACCCAACACTTTTTTTTTCTTTCTTCTGGCAGTTGTAGATTTTACTGGGGTTTCATTTTTTTTTTTAGGTCTTGCTCTTGACTTAAAAGGTTCCCATTTTCTATGCTGATGTACATTACCATTGTCAGCAATTAATCTTGTGTCCCTTTGCATACCTGCTTGTGATGTCTCAGCTTATCACTACTGTCCTCCTTTGTCCTGAGACAAATGCCCCTCCATACCCTGCAGATGCTGCCACCTCACTGCTCCAGGACCTGCCAGAGCATTAACAGGCCATGAAATAGAAGAAACAGCCTTCAACAGTTAGCCTTTAGCTACCAGAAACCTGGCCTGAATGCCATCTCCACTTTGTGCTACACAGGTTTTTACCCCAGCAGTATCGCCTCCTAACCACTTGGCTTCCTCAGTAGCATCTCATGAAGAAGCTTCTGCCTGGACTTACCTTGGGTCAAGCAGCTCTCCCTACCTTGCTGTAGTACTGACAGAGGTGTGATGAATCTCAAGGGATTAAATGAGACCTAGTGTCCTGTTTGAATCACTTTACCGAATTCACCTGCTCAGATATGTGATGGATGATACAAGACTCTTATTCCTTGATCATTCTGAGATGCCACTCATGCACTGAAGGGACAACATTCCCATGGCCCGACTCCTTTGGAAGAGTACGTTGCTCAAGTAAGAGCTTGTCTTTTGCCAGCAGCCCAGCCAATTTACACGTAAGATTTTCTGGACTTTTGGTGTAATGTCATCATCTGTGCCTGATGACTCATTGTTTTTATAATTATGAGTTTGCTGAAGAACCTCTTCCCCAACACCTCAATTTCCCAAAGTATATCATCCTTATTAGCTTAGCAAAGAGGAAGGAACTTGGATCATGGTCCCCACCTACAAATCTCTATGATATGCCTGGGAACATTAGGTTTTAAAGCGTACCCTGAAGGTCATGATATTTTCTAATAAACCCAAATTTAGAGATACGACAAACCACCACAAGTAGCAATACTTTTCCCCTCAGAAGTATGTTGTCAATTTAGTGAAAGTAGAGCAATATGTTAGGTTTTTTTCCCTATCCTTTTCTCAGTTTTCCAATTTGCATAGTAATTAAATTGGTAACTGGATCAAATAAAATTTTGTGGATAGGTCCCATTTTTGTTCTCATTTATCATTCAAAAGAAAATTAAAATTTTGGTTGAAAAACCACAACTTTCCACATAAAATGTTATTTTGAAGTTACAGAGTTCAGCTTTCATTTCATTTTCATCCCATAATCACCTGAAATTCTTCCATTTGTTCTGATAAATTTGCTTCTGATATATTTGTTATGCTTTTGTTTTGCTACCCGTGAAATTCTTTGCTGGAATTTTAAATAAAATAAAGGGAAAAAGCTCTAGTGAATGGGATTTGAAAAGTGCCATGCTTACAGTCCGGAGAGGGCAGTACATTGCACCATTAAGGATAACAAGAAGAATAATTCTCTGGTGGGGACTCTAATAAATGTAGTCGCGTGCTGTAATAAAGAGCACACGAAAATGGATGTGGTATAACAAAATTATTCATAAAGAGAAATGCAGAAGTGGTTGTCATGCTGAGTGGTTACATGCAGTTATGTGGAGCACTAACAAGGTTACCACGAGAAACTGAGTGCTGAGGTGCTCATAGATGTTTTCTACCTAGCACAGAGTGTAAACTGTTTTTATCTTAGAGGATATAGACAAAGCTGGAGTTGAAAGAGTGCTAAATCTTTCTACTGATTGTTAATAATTCAGAGCCAAATGGCAATAACAACCCTTGTAGGTCAGTGTAACAAACAAAGCAACTTCAAGATGTTTGATGGAAGGTTTTCAGGCTACATGCTTTACTGCTCTTTCTCCTGGATTCT
>VYZT01036203.1:0-13020 GCA_013400735.1 Pomatostomus ruficeps | reverse complement strand
TATAAATTATAATTATAATTTATAATTATAAATACATGTCTAATTACTAGCAAAGTTTATTTATGTGCTTTGAAGACACTGTTAGTCAGAACTGGATTGCTGCAAGGCTGAGCTCACTGTTTTGCCCAGTCATGGTGAGTCTGGGCACTGTCATGTTGCACTCAGCTCAAGTGGGTTGGCACTGCTTGGGGCCCTGCTGGCCAGCCCTGTTTAATCTCCCAGTGTACAATCACTGCTGAACTTGCCAAGAACATGCTTGTGCAGTGGAAGTGCCCTGCATAAGGTATGTTGGTCTCCTAGAGTTATTTGAATACCTAAATACTTCCGCGTATTTGTAAAGAGAAGCCTAGAATAACAAAGCTTAAAGGAGAAATTTGTGGTTTTCTTTAGGCTTTTGTAGGAGTGGATGCAAGGCTTAGATCCAGAATTTCTAGGGGATGCAATATGTTTTCTGTTTTTTTCTGGTCTCCCTTCATAGAAGGCTTTCAGAATTGGAGATGGAGCCACTGTAAGGCAGCTTCTAGTACTGCACTACGGGTAGAAGACTCCGGTAAAATGTGTGGTGTTTCTTTTAAATAGATTTTTAAAAAAAGAATTACTTAAAACATTATCTTTGGCTGCAATAAAAGAAATTGTTTTCCTCAGATGTGTTCCTAACAAAAAGCCTGCAGTGTTTTTTCAGTGAGGTTATTGAAATAAAGTTTTACATGCAGCACATGAAAAAAACCCTAACTTAAACTCTATTGTTCTGATACTTGGGAAGAAGCATGAGCAAAGTGTCAGAAAGACCAACCAAAGTATTTTAAAATATGCATTTTAAAGTAATTCCTAAGTAACCAAATAGCATCTTTTTCATCAGTAAGTACTTGCAATCTACTAATTTAATCTCTCTTTAATGGGTTTCAGTGTGATTTCTTCTTTGTTTTATGACGAGAACATTTAGGTATTTTTAAGCTTGGGATGACCAGAATGAGGGTGGAGGGATTCCTTTCTTTTCCTCTTGTCATCATCAGAAATAATTTTTCTGGCTGCAGAAACTCTCTCTGGGTGCATCCTGAGCAGCTTTTTGGCAGTCAAGAATAAACAATCAGCCATTTTTTGTAATGCGCTGTCTTTATTTGTGTTCAGCCAGCCTGCAATTTACTGCCTTGAGAGCAGCAAATACTTATCATGTTAATTCATTTCTCTTGTCTGTGCAGTTCAAGTGACAGCAATTCATTCCTTTTTCCATTTCACTTCTGATTAAGAACTACTCCTTCCAGTGTAGTTGAGTGGAGTTGAGGAGCTGGGATTTTGTTCCTTAGGAAGAATAGTTGTGTAATGGATCAGGATAGTTGTTAAAAGCAAGGGAAAGGATAGTTTCTGACTCTCAGATGATGACAATATTTTTTCTATAAACAGCAATTAAAAGTTGCTTTATTTGTAAAAATGTATTTTCAAGTTAATTTCTAAAGCATGTACAAGCATGCCAAACATAGAACTATAATTCCCAGAAGAGATCTTCTTGTGCTGTCAAAGAAACTTAGAATCAAGGTGAAATATGTGTAATACTGCTTGCACATACCTTCTGTGAGGATTTCTGGAGAAGGCTTATTGCTTGCACTTTGTAGTGTATTCCAGGCCAAGATTTGCAAAGGTGACTGCCCTAACTTGTGTGCTTATGCAAAATGTATCTGTTGCAGTATAGATGTTCACATATCCTATAGGCAGTGGTCTAGGTCAGGTGTTAATAAAACTTACTATACTGTCCTGTACACGTACAAGAGTCCTGGACCAGAACTCTTCAATTGTTTTGCTGCCCTCCTATGTACTGTTCTCTTTCTATCAGATCTCAGGCTGTAATTAGCTTTAAATTGATGCGCTGGCTTTTTCCCTGAGAAGAATTTTCCATCTTAAAATCTACATTGCTTTCAGATCCTTTATCTAATTGTAAGGTTTAATGATAAATTTTGTGTGCCTAAGGGGTAAAAATAGCAACTTTATTCCATTGGCTGGCATTCTTCTAAATTAAGTTTTGCAACCATAGCGGAAAAGAAACTTTTGAGTTTTATTTTCCTACTTCTAGTTCTTGTATTTAAGACTGGGGATAGTCATATTCTGCTATGTGATTCATATGTTCTGTGATTTACAGAGATAAGATAAAATGTAAGAAAAGATAAACTAAATTAGAAAATATATCTCCTAATATAGTGTCTTAGCCATTGTTATGATACCATGACTTCAAGAGAAATCAGGTTAACATTTTAACTTCTAAAAATGAATGCATCTCTTAAAAGCACAGAAGAGAAAAACTAGTTCAGTCTGCCCTAAAGGCTCCATGGAAAGAGCTGGAAGCTCCTGCAGTCCTACATCAGATCTCAGCCAGGGCCACACACACTGGCACAAGGTGCTTGCCCTTGACGAGGTCACCAAGCAGAACCAGCCAAAGTGGAGCAGTTCTCCAGAAAAGATCTGACTGCCAATGGTGTTGTGCACCTCAGCACCTAGGGCAGGAGATACTGCCTTAAATAAAAAGATCTCTTTTCTCTTACTATGGTTCTTTCTCTTTGCCTTACTGGACCTGTGCAGTGCAGTGTGATAACTCACACATGGACCCATTTTCATGGCAATGATTTGAAGTCACACTCCAGTTAAAGGCCAGGTTAACTGGAGAGCAATGGCACATGATAAAATAATTTTCTGTGGAAGCTAGGAAAAGGGCTTGGAATCCCATACCTTTCCATCACTTGCTTAAAGCTGTTCTAGTTTCCCTGTGACAGCTGGTCTAACCCTTATCAATTGTGTTTCATGGCTCTCAGTTCCTGATTCATCAGGGCAGTGAATACTCTCTTTGAAATTAGCTCTTCAGCTTACGACAGAGTAAAAATCTTTGGCCTAGTGCACAGAGGCTTCACCTCTTGAGAATCTTGACGATAAACTGTTGTCTGTATCCCTCATTGCCATTCTGAGGTTATGTTGATATCTATCCAATGCCAGGGCTAACACTGTATTCTGAATTATTATGTCATGTTTACATAATAATGTTGTTAGAGTGAGAACTGTTCAATTAAAATTCTGATAGCATATTGAGTCTTGAGACAGCTACTAATGCACAAAGAATAGAAATAGATGTTATATATGTACTGTCTATTTTTCAGTTCTAAAACAGGAGAGTAAATGCCAGGCAGTATATCAGCAGCAGTTATCAGCTTTCACAATTCGTTTGACAAATTACTAATTGCTCAATTTCAAGCAAATGTTTTCAAAGTAGATGGCACAAATAAGTGACTTTTGCTGTTTATTTGGAGTCTGTTTCTTTAATCTCAAGTAATTTGAGGAACACCCAACACTGGATGGTTAAGACAGTAAGGCAGCTTTATTTTGTGCAAAAGACTTCATGCAGACTGTATCCCCAGATGCCTCATGGTTTTGTCATATGGTCTGTTTAAAAGAAAAAAAAAAAAAAAAAAAACAAAACACCAAAAAGAGGTGAGCCCAATCGGAAAGACCTGGGTTTTGGTTTGTGTCAGTAATTTTGAAGAGAGTGGTTCATGACAGCAGTTTAGGAATACATTTGGCTATGAGGGTCAAACCAGCCCTACATGCAGTCATATCACTTTCCCAGGGATAAAGAAAGGAATTTCGTTTCAAGCAAGGGGAGACAAGATATGCTTCCAGATTTTTTAAAGCAAGTGATTTGCTGAAGCATAAGTAAAGAACGGTTCCAGATGGCAGGATTTGCCGAAAGAGATGCTACTGTATTTAACAGCAACAAGATTAACTGTATGGGCCAACAAGAACCAAATGTTAAATCCAAATGGAGAACAGAGAGACTGTAGATGCTGAATGTACAAATAGTCATGAGCTACAACTTGAAATCAGTGTGTGACTTGACGTTCAGTTGTGATCACTTTGAGAGTAGTACACCATGGTCATGCCTGTGTGCAAAAGGAAGAATGAAAGGTATGACTGTGTATGAATGCAGCAAGCTGAAATCTGGAAGGGGAGGTGGAATCAAGAGAGAAAAGGAAGGTGATGGTAAAGTGCAAGACCTTAAGATACAGAGTTACAAGCATAAAAGTGAAGGAAAAAACAGTGGCCTTTTGCATTGTCAAGACTTCTCGGAGTTTTTCAGTTTACCTTTCAATTAATCTCTATGTCTTTGTCTTGAAAAGTCATAAGAGACACTAAAGGTGATCACACACATAATTGAAAGTTTATCATGTTTTGCAAACCCTGGTGACTGGTGCAGCCACTGAATAGAGCAGTGGTCTCAGACCTTTCTCTCCTTGTTGACATGGCTGTTTGCTCATCATAGTCAGAAGATTTGGGGATTTGAAAGACACAGAAAAGGTGTGAAATAACCAAATGCCATACCTATCTAATGCGAGTTGTCTTCTAACATCTGTGGGTCTCTCAAAATGTTTGTGTAGGAATGTAGGGGGCAAGGCAAAGGCTGCATTTTCTACAGTTGTCGTAGAGTGGAAGATGAGTGAACTCCCCTGTCCATCTTCCTACATTTATGTATGCACATTAGCAGAAGCACAGAAACAAAGTTATATATGAGAAAGGGCTGAAAGGTAGAGTAACCATTTTAATACTATCAAATAGAAAATGTGCAGATGAAAATGTTGTGCTATGGCAGTATTTGCACTATCTCTGATTTTTCCTTCTGTTCATTTATTTTGGTGTCTGGATCTGTATGATTTGTTGCTGCCCTCAGAACTGTTTCATCTTATATACCTGAGCTGTGTATTCATGCCTAGCCTAGATCAAAATGTGAAGTCATTATTATCTGTGAACTTTCTTGTATATTTGGCTTATGAGTGGCCTGATGATCTGGCGTATAACTGCCAGCACTGGTCTATAAATTACCGTTACAATACTAGCAGAAATAATTGTAGGTAGTAAGGCTGGTAATAAACTGTATTTTTATGTTATTCAGTAACAGCAGTGTTTTATCATTGATTTCTTGAGGAAAAATTATGAAATATGGTTCCTGCCAAAGGCACAATATGCAGTTCACCTTTGATGTGTAAGTAGTATATCAGTTTATAATTCTGTAGGGGAAAAAGTTAGTTTAAAGAACATAAGTAATATGATGAAAGATTTTAAAAATAAAACCAGATCATTACAGCAACAAACAGTCTGAAATGTATGGCCTTTGCACTGATGTGGAGAGCATGCTTCTTCCTTCTTCATGCCCTCTCTGCCTAGATGTAGGTTCTGTGTATTTCAGTTCTGTGCCTTGCAGAGTTTGTAATGAGTTCTAAAAGACACAACAAAGAAAATGAAAAGCCTGAGGAGTTCATAGAGATGGCAGGAATTTTCACTACTGGCACCGTGAAGAATCCTGATTGATTTCAAATCCCCTGCCCTCTGAGGAATGCTCACTACATTACAGAGTAACGGTTGACAAGAACCAATTATAAGTGCAAAAAAAGGGGCTTTTATACATGCTTCTCTGATAAGCAAAACAAAAGAACTTACAATATTCATGCATTTTGCCAAAATCTGATCAAATCTAAAAAGGAAATGTTTTACCTTGTTATCAAGTTAATGGCCTGTCTACAAAAATTGGGCCTGGGAAGCTGCTGTTTGTGGCCAAGTTACCTCTGAAACTGTAGGCTTTATTATGAGTTTGCTGAACATATAACTGCAGCGTCAGTAGTGAGAAACAAGATAATGAATGCATTTTATGTAAGATGTTATTAATGTAACATTACTCTGTCTTTTTTTTTTTTAAGCTGTGCTGTAAGAAGTCGGTTCTTGTCCTCCTGCCCCTTCTTTAGCTATTAGTGGGACAAATGTCTGGTGCTACTGGTATAACAAGCAACTCCAACAACACATTTATGCCATCTGCTTTCTCATGGAAAGGCTTTGCGTTACCTCCATCATGACCTGCTGAAATTGTAAACACAGTAGATCCCAACGTGTGGTCTCTTGGGGAGAAAAAAAATTGTTGGCTTGAACCAGAGCTTTGTCTCTGGTAAATTCCCTGGTATCCATGGCAGAAGTGGTCTCAGAAGGGACAATCTGTGCGCTCATTTTTTTTTTCCACACAGAGGAATGAACCCATTGAAACGAACCCTTGCTCCTAACGTTACCAAGGAAGAGAGGGAACAGATGCCATTCAGGACACATTTTGCTCCTGAACAATATGTGCAGGAAGACCAGAAACCAGACTAACTAATGCCCTGTGTCTTCTTCTTGAATGATAGTGATGCCTAACATGGAGATACTACTTCAGCGGACCACATGATTGGTGCCAGTCTGATGTTTGAGAGCATGTGCTGGTGCTCAGTAATAAGCAATGATAATATTCACTGCTGTAAAAGGCCTTTCTCTGAACTACTGGATCATTTAAATGCTGATATAATCAGTGATGCACCAAGCTTAAGTCCAAGTGGGTTTTAGACAATTTTCTATGAAATTACATTAGAAGAGCTATATTTGGTAAAGTCCTTCTGCATTATTTGTGCCTAAACTGTAGAGTATGAAATCAGCAACTGTAACTGATCATGTGTTGGGAGTAAAGTTTTACTTTATGGTCTATATGAAATGTGGAACAACATGGGAATGTTAAGCCCGCTGTCATGGAGATTATGGAACTCCTTGTCCCTAGTACAAACGTTAATCCCTGTTGCATGATGTCTTGCACTTGTCTTGGCACAGCATCTGTGCTTTAGTCTATGGTGAAGGAAAAAACCAATCCATCAGTGAACTTACAGTCATAGCAACATGGCAACTTAAAACTATCATGTGGAGTTAAGAATGTGTTTGGTGACTGTACATTTAGGTACTCCTGATCCACCAGGTTTCCATTCTTCCTTTCCAGAAAGAAGGTGGGTTTCACAGCCCACACAAGCCAACCTCTCACTGGGAAAAACTTGGCCCAAATTTCATGATAACCACCTCCTTCCTGCCCTGTTTGTCCGCTTACACTATGTAATGTTTTAATATGCTCAGTAAAATTCAGTCTTTGAAGTGTTGACAAACTTTTGTTTCATTTTAGCTGAGATAAAAATGGGAAGGTATTCCGAGATGACCTATTTCTAACTGCAGCACAGGACCATTTCAGCCATGTTTTCATCATCACAGTCTGACCTCATTTTAACCTAGCAGAGGTCCTTAATCGTGCAGCTACGCTAATGGATAAATAAATGAAGAGAACCCCAGCCATTATGAAGCAAATCTATGCAAATACCTTCTGATACAGGTTTCATACAAGAAGCAATATTTCTCATAATTTTACTAAAAACTTCTTCCCCGTGAGGACAGTCAGGCAGGGAAGAGACTGCCCAAAGAAATCATGCCATGTGTCCATCCTTAGAGGTTTTTATCCCCAAGGAGACAAAGTTCTAAGTAACCTGGTCTCACCTCACAGCCAAGTCTGGCTTGAGAAGATTGTGCTTGAGACCTTCTAAGGTCCCTTCCATCTTGAATTTTCCTGGAATTGTATTAAGTTCTTCAAAGTAAATGAAAATAATGTCCACTTAGGAAGAGATGTGTGTAATGTTCATGAACTGAAAAAATTATCTCTAACTCAGGTAACAGCTCAAAACTGCAACTTCAGTAAAACTGTGTATCAGTTGCATTCTGCATCAACTTGGCAAAGCAAGACCTGAGGACTGACTTTTAATAATGAAAGTAGTTTGCACATTGCAACCTTCCTGACATGTACTGGTCAGTTGACAGGATATAGTGATTTGTTCTGTAATGACTTCAGAAAGTCAGGTAAGAGAAGTTGCTATAAAACAGATTTTATCAGTAGCTGGAATTAACCTTTTTAGGGGATCATTTGGAGTGGAGGTGGGCTGCTGACTTGTCTGTTTAAAGCAGGGAAAGGGGAAAAAACCCATAGAATTATAGAATATCCTGAGTTGAAAGGGACCCACAAGGAACATTGAATTCAACTCCTGGCCCTGCACAAGACAGCACCAGTAATCACACCCTGTGCCTGAGGGCGTTGTCTGAACGTTCCTTGAACTGTTGTCAGGCTTGGTGCTGTGACCACTTCCCTGGGGAGCCTGTTCCCGTGCCCAGCTACCCTCTGCGCGAAGAACCTTTTCCTAATATAGAGCCTAAACGTCTCCTGACACAGCTTGGTGTTTTCTCAGCCATCTAATTTGTCAAGATCTCTCTGCAGGGGTTCTCTGCCTTTGAGGGAGTCAACTTGATGTAACCCCATTCACTGTAACTTTTTGTGCTTGACCTGTGAACCACGTCCTTGTCACCTACAAACCCCATTTATCAAGCAGACAGTTGAAGCATACTTTAAAGCTAACAGACTCTGCCGTTACTAATATTGTCTATTTTTTCTAATGCTTCCCTTGCTTTAATTCTCTTTTGAGATTTTCAGTTCCACATTTATGAACCATTTGTTTTCATCCTAAGGGACAATTCATTATGTGACCCTTGTTTTAAGTAACATGTTGGGTCAAACTCCACATGTTAATTTTTAATCTGTCCTAGCCAGGCCCTCGTGTGCCTTCAAATGGTTTTTCTTCTTCCAGAAATTGCCCCAAAGCTGAAAGCGTGTACTCAAAGCAGCTCCTTTAATATAAGCAAATGATAAAAGGGTACAAGGAAGCTTTGAAATCCACAACATCTACAGGTTGTTGGTGATGGAAACAGACTGACACTTCTCGTTGCACAAAATCAAAGTTGCATAGGGTGCATAAACAGCTTGTGTTTCATATTTGGTGAATAAAATTAGTAAAATGGTAACTTTAGTGAGATGATCATGATGAAAGTACTGTGTGATTGTGTTCTTTATGATTAGTGGTTTTGTTCGAGAGCAAAATGGCCTTTTGAAAATCAATTAGTGAACCTAAAGGTCCTTTGGAGATAAGAAGAGAGTCACTGCGGCATGCTTTGAGATAGCAGCAAAAGTTCACTGCAAGTCCGCTAACAGTTTGTACCATAGTGAAGAAACATGAGAAGATAATTTTTCATAACATGGGTCTCAAAATGAGGCCAGCATTACGTACCATGCCCTGCTGCTGGATGCTTTGCATGAATTAGATGTTAATGAAGTTGTTGCGATCCATTTTGGCCTGACATGGAAGTGAAGCTCACTCCTTTCTGTAATGTTTCACAAAGCATTTATCCTCCTTTCTGCAGGCAGATCAGCATGTATTTCTGTTTCCCAATAATGGCCCTTTTGGGAAGCTGTGTGAATCCTTAAGGGGCTCTCATTTCAAACACATTTCATTTAAGCGTGTATCAGCAAAATGTTTCTCAGAAGTGATAACAGTTTTGCAGTCTGAAGAACAGAGTCCTGGGACCATTGCAGGTCTGTGCTTTTGGCTTTCTCTTCTAACAGGATAAGGTGTAGGACATGACAGAAGTGAAACTCCACGAATAACTGAGGAAACACACTTGCCTGTCAGCAGAATTGGGTGATTAACATGCAGAGATCATTCCATCATAAATATTCCAACCTCACTGAGATAAAAACATTGGCGTATGTCTCTATGTATTTATACCTATATATGAATATACATATAAGTGCATATATATATATATGCTCATTTGAAGATCCATTAAGTAAGAGAGGAAGTTTCCACTGTCAGAATTTTTGTTTTATGGTAGTCTCAGTAGCTGTACAGTAGCAGAGGCAGGCCTGCTTTTCATTTCCTACAGCAAGCTTTTAACCAAGCATGCAGTGAAATCTCCATTCCTTTTTATTTTGAGCTACATCTGTGTAAAACTCCAACTGAGGGACTTCAGCTCTTTCCTCCAAATATTGTGGTGATGAACAGAGTCAGAAAATTTCAATGAGCCATAAAAAGGGCTAGTGTGACTCAGTATATGGTTGTTATGTGCCTTTCCTTGGGATCAGAGCTGTATTTGGGCAGCAAAAGGTGCCTGGCCGGAATTCTAGTGCACAGGGTGTATTTGCACCTTGCCCGCTGTTAGACATGAGGTGGGAGTATTTTATACTCCTCCCACCACTTGGGAAGATCCAGGGCTCCCTGTACCTCCGAAGGGACCTTCCCTGGCCCATACTCAAAGCTTCAGCTTGTTTGTAGCATTTGAGGAGCTTCACTGGAAACATGGGCATTTCTAACTCTAGGAGAATGAAAGTTAACAGAAGAAAGGAGTGGGAGACACCTTCCCCCTCTCTCCCACCTATGACTCTCATCTATTTCTGTGCCTCAGCTTCAGTATAATACAACAGGTATTGCTGAAGCTGTTAAACAGCTCTAGAACAGTGAGAAGTACCAGGAAGCCCAGGCAGCAGTGTGGTGGGAGCAGAAAGGACCAGTTCTGTGGATTTTTTAATTAATCTGAAAACAAGGTCTATTATTTCCTTCACTAAAGTCTACTAGCTGTATGACGGAAGGCAATTTCCATTTTTATGTCCATGAAATGAGCCATCTATTTGATTGAAGGCAAAACAAACAGAAAAGCATAACAATATTATATAATGTGGAGTTAAAATTAGATCTGTTGACAATTTATTGAAATATTTTGCTTAAATTACAGCCACAAAATGATAATTCATTAATAACAATAGCCTTAAACTAAATGGGAATTTTGCGTCTACTTTCTGTTTTCTCTTGATTCATTGGCTTGTACATCGAGGTTTTGGCCAGTTTGTCTATGTCTCTTCTAACAAAGATGTCCTGAGCATGCCTTACCAATCTTTTAACTACCAAACATCCCCAAAGGGCATCCCATATTTCAGTCCTGTGTTTTTTCAACCCTTCTTCTCCTCCTCATGGGAGGATTGTATATACAAGCCAGTAAAAATTCAAGGTTTGCAGTTAGAATCCTCACAGTATAAAGTTATAAAGTCTGCTCCTGCATTATGAACTTCTCTCTTTTTCAAGCTCATTGGGCAGTTGCTTAAGTGTTCTTAGTTTGTTTTCTTCTGTGGCTGTGTTTCTGCACCCTTAAAAAAATTGTGGGGATGAGGACGACCAGATTCAGCCAACTGTGGTGCTTCCTAGTGTGGATCTGTGTGTGGTCTTGTGGGAAGCAGATGGACATCACAGTGTCAGTTGCTTTCTGCAGCAGCCTAGGGTGTCTGAGTGGGCTGGAGGCCACAAGTTAAACCTAAACTTAGTTTCATGGCGCTGTTTTTCGTGGAAGAAAAAAGCAAGGCAGTCCTGAAAGCATAGGGGAGCAGAGATTGAGTCTATTCTTATTTTGTTGAGAAGTACTGCAGTGTCTTCATTTCAGAAAAACTTGTGGAAACAAGTGACTCAGAGTGAATATTTTGTACTTCTATGGCATGAATTTTACAGTTGTTTATCTCTTTAACTCAAAAGTATCCTGCCAGTATTGACAAATATTTTCACAGAATGATAGAATAGTTTCAGTTGGAAGGGATTTTAGAGTTTATCTAGTCCAATCACCCTGCAATAAGCAGGGACATCGTTGACTAGAAGGTTGCTCAGAGCCCCATCTAACCTGACCTTTAATGTTTTCAGGGATGGGGCATCCACCGCCTCTCTGGGCAACCTGGACCAGTGTCTCACTTCCCTTACTGTAAAAAACTTCTGCCTTATATCTAGTCTAAGTCTACCCTCTTTTAGTTTAAAACTGTTAGCCTTTATCCTATTGCTACAGACTTTGCTAAAAAGTTTGTTCTCTTCTTTCTTATGAGCCCTTTTTAACTACTGTAAGGTCTCCCGGTAGCCTTCTCCTCTCCAGGCTGAACAGCCCCAGCTCTGTCAGCCTTTCTTCATAGGAGAGGTGCTCCAGCCCTCGGATCATCTCCATGGCGCTCTTCTGGGCTCATTCCAACAGGTCAATGTCCTTCCTGTGCTGTGGATCCGTCCCTTTTGTAACCTTGCTCTCCAAACTTCTGTTTCTGAAGAGCTTGGCAGGAGTAAGTCTGCTGTCAGGAAGTGCTACATGAAGGTGCCAGGCAGGCAGAGCAGTCCCTGCTTCCTGTGATCTCTTCCTGCAGACAGCTACCACTGTGGGTCTTTGCCTGGGTAATGTATTTTGCCCAGTGGAGAGCCTCCTGATACTGATTGCAAATTACTCCCTCTTCACTGACAAGCTGTTGACCACAAGGTTGTTTTGAGGGGTTAGGACTAGCTTTGGCAGATGGCACTGTTTGTTTTTTTTTTTAATCTTACACATTTAGGACAGAAGAAAAATAAGCAGCAAAGATTGCTTGTATTATCATTGACATTATGTCTTTTTTTGCTAGAATATTTTCCTGATTTTTTTCAAGGTATTGGCTTTCAGAGGCTGCACAGGTCCAATCTAATTTTATTCTTGAGTAGATTTATATAATTACTGTGTCTTTGGTGAGATAGATCTGCTAAGGCTCAAAATAAAGTGAATACTATGTGAGTAGTAGGAAATCACCAACTTCCTATGGTAGGGAAAAAGGAGAAGGAGCATTACTTATCATTGGGTTGTGGTTCAATTTTGCTATAGTATGTGAAATTTTAATCCTTCTTAAAGAGGATAACTAAGAAATAGCTATGTGAGGCAAAACCCTCAAAGGCTGTGTTGATGATAATTATCTGGTGATGCTAAGTTTTCCATTCCCCTCCCTGCCTCTCCCTCCGTGTGCAACTGATGGAGTTTCCCTTGCACCTGGTCACTTGTATTTTCCAAACACATCTATAAGCTTGGCATTTTGGGGCTCTTACCAGTCTGTTTAATTGGATTGAAACAGGCCAGCTGATTGAAGAGGTCTGGAATACACTCACAGGCCCATTGCTTCCTTAGGAACAATTGAGTCTGAAAATAACTACCTCGAGGAGAGATTTATTTGCGTAACTATTCAGATGACATACCTCTGTGGTAATGGTAACGTATTTGATAAGATCCAGATAAAAGACAATATCCTGTTCTGATTCACTAGTAGTGCAGCCAGTCTGGGAATCTCCTTTTGGAATGGGAGATTTCTAATGGTGAGGCTGACCAAAAAAATGAAGCTGGAATAAAACTTGGTGTTAAGGGAAAAGAACCCCACCATTTTGAGTTATGCAAGACTGAGGACTTTCATGGGGAAATAAAGTCACAGTTTTACTGACAATACCACTGTGAAAAACGCAGTTCACT
>VYZT01036200.1:0-41417 GCA_013400735.1 Pomatostomus ruficeps | reverse complement strand
AGCCTGTCTTTTCAGGCATCACAAGCAATGAGATCATGTTAATTATGGTTCACTAGATAGATCTTCCCCAGCATCTGCTTTGCTTAGTGCCCTTCTAGGTTGCCATAAGGCCCCAAAACACTTGCTCAAGGAGTGCAGGCAGTCCACTCAGTCTCTTGTGCCATGTGCTCGTAAGAGCCACAAATTACAAGAAGAGGGACACTCTCAGCTTGTAGTTAAAATGAGCACCTCAGGTGCTCTGGTGCCCAGGGTGGTGGGAGAATCCTGACAACAGAGGTACAGGAGGATGTGCTGACACACTTGTTGCAAAATATACTAAGTTTAAATTTTTTTTTAATTTCAGTCAGTCTTCACAATCACAGAATAAACTAGGTGGAGACCTGATGAATTTAACATCTCAACAGACTGGGAGCAGCACAGGAGATTCACAAGAGATAACAACCATCGAGGGCTGTTAATGAACCATCAACACAAGACAATACCCCGAGCAGAGTGGGAGCCACCTATTCCAGGAAAGGACTGATAAGGGTACCAAGCAATCAAGACCAAATTAGCATCAGAAGCAAAGAATACCTGTAACCAATAAGAAACCAAATACCCAGAACTCCTGTAATTTGAAACCAATGAACACAAAACCAATGTATCTCTATGGGTTTTGACTGTATAAACTTTGGGGAAAACTGGATAAACTTCATGTGTCATAGAATGATTTTCTCTGCACACCCAGGCCATGTGTGGATGAAATTATTTCTGTGGCACATCCTGGCCAGCACACCATCCTGGCCAGAAATAAAGTAATGCCTCGAGTCTCTTAACACTAAAAATGTTGTTGGAGAGTTTTTATTTTTCCCGCAGTTTTCAGTGACATACTGATGAATTGTGCAGGGCACCTCACATCCACAGAGCTCACATCTTATACCGCTGATGTTTTCCAGTGCCTGTGCTGTGCTCTGCAGCAGGCTGGCAGGGCATAGCCACTCATAGGAAACACTACAAAACCATATTTTTCTGAGGCGTATGCAGACTTTGGCTGGTGCCTTGCCGGCCCATAATCATGTCTGTGTGGTTGTTCTTTGTTCTGGTGCTGCATGTGATCATAGCTTATTCTCTCAGGCTGTACAGGGGTGCTTGACTTTTCCCATACTTCAAATTTCCCCTTGGAGGCTATGCATTATTTCCAAACAGGATTTGTCACAAGCTGAATGAGGCCACCTCTTTTCAAAATCTGTGCAGTATATCATATTTATGTTACAACTCAGCATCTGAAAAAGGTAAGTAAACATACTATATTATTAGCAAGTGCTTGATATGCTAGGACTTGGCGCAGAACCCACTGAAATTTGACTTTTTTCCTTAAGCATTTTGAGAAAACCGTTGTGCAGGCAAAAAAAAAAAAACCCACTAAAAATCAATATGAAGTCTANTGGGATGGGATGGGATGGGATGGGATGGGATGGGATGGGATGGGATGGGATGGGATGGGATGGGATGGGATGGGATGAGCAGAGCGGGGCCAGCACAGGTGTGCCAGGGCGGAGGTTTCAGTACTCATCTCGACCACAGAGCTTTTTTTTGCCCCCACTCCTGAGCTCTGCCTGGCAATGAAAGGGAAACAAGGCAAACAAGGGAAATAGCGCTCAGAAAAGGCCAGGAGGGAGGCTTGGGCCTGCTGATACCTTCCCTTCCAGAGATACTGAGGCCCTGGCTGGAGACAAGGATGTCTGAAGGGGCAGTGAGGGGCAGCAAGGAACTGTGGCTGTGCAATGGGAAGGGCTCAGGTGGAGCCTCCAGGCCTCCCTCAGGAAAGGTGGGGTGCACGCTCGGTGAGCCACAGGGAGAGCTGCCATCCCTGGCCCCTGGGGTCCCAGACACTGCAGCCCTCAGACACCAAAGGGATGGAAAGGTAGAGGGACGCAAGGGTTGGCTCCATGGGACAGGTCACAGGATCATCTGTGTTGGAAGGGACCCAGAAGGATCATCAAGTCCCGCTCTTTCAGTGAACAGTCCGTACAGGGATCGAAGCTGCACGGTGTCGAGGGCCCTGCCCTTCACAGGAGTGGGCACTGGGGCACAGCTGGCCAGGCTGGGGGGCAGCACGGCCATCAGGCACAGCGCGGGGCTTGCAGGCAGTGGCTGGAGGATTCAAGAGCACCCGGTGCCACCCAGAGCAGCTGTTGAACCTACGGGTGTCCAGCAACCACTGGAAGGTTCTGGTGCCCGGAAGGTTCTGGATGCTCTCGGCAGTTTTGGCAGTTGCCCTGGCAGTTGGTGTCGCAGCTGAAGGCTGCGCTCCAGCCCGGCGCCTGTGCTCTGGCTCTAATGGTAACTAAACCTCACCCCCATGTCCCATTCGCACAGCCCATGCTGGCTGCACTGCTGAGGCTGGAGCTTGATCCCAAACCCGGAACCTGAGGAGATGTTCTAGCTGTATGTGGCCCCATGGGCACCACTGTGGGGTCGAAACTGATGGGGAAGCTGAGGGTGTTACACAGCAGGGCCTGGTGCCAGCAGGAAACCCATGGAGAAATCCTTGCTGGCTTGGGAGGGCTCTGTGCCTCCCACTCTCTGAGGCTGGGGAGCATGTGGGAAATTGCCACCATGTGCACAGCTTCTACTCAAATTGTTGTTGGGCCTTTGCTTTTGGCCACCATCAGAGGCAGGGACTGGGCTAGAAGGACCCCTTGCATTTGCATGACACATTTTAACCAAAAATAAGGAAACTTGAAATATGAATTTTAGTAATTTTTGGGAGTTTTCTTAAAACTCTTTACTGTCTTCATCTCTGATGAAGATAGGGCAACTGTGAGCCACAGTCATAAAAATGAGATTGAGATCACTTCAGATGGAAAAGATTTATATCCATGAAATCTAAGTAATTTAAATATAGTCATTCCTTTTTCAGTTTTATTGGGAACCTTGAGACCCATGACACAAGGAGTAATCTCTTAAACTCAAGGACTGACAAAATGACACAACCAAGGTCACTACTGTACATTAAGATGTGTACTGTGAGATACAGTACAATACATTAATCACCAAAGTTGAAGACTACACCAAACGAGCCCCATCATTACATCAACCAGTTTAGAGCTTTCAGTCAAGCTATGACTTCGGAGAATCAGAGATTTCTGCAGTGATATTTGCCTCTTTTTCAGTTGGCTTCACAGTTAACCAGGATATCTCTATCTCAAAAATATAAACCTTTTTTCTTAGCTTTTTGTCTTTAATTTTAGTTTAATTGGTGTGTCTCTAGGTTTCTGAGTCTTTCAATTTTTTAAGATAATAAGAGACTTTCTAGGTCAGAAGACCGGTCCTAGCTTTATCATACCACAATGCTGGATGTAGTAAAACCCCTAAAACCAGAAGTGAAAAAACAGAACCAAAAAAAACCCCCTCATCGGATAAAGCAAAGGAAAAATTTGATTTACAGTCTGCTTCTACAGAAGGCCTCATTCCTTCTATATGTACAATTAATTATTCAAATAACTTGCTGACAATTGATATAATTATTTCTAATTACTCTTGATTGGAGTCCTGGAATTGGGTGATTAAATCTCAATGTTTGCATCATAAATGCAGGAGGTACAGCCTAGATGAGGATGAAATGTCATTTTATTATTCAGTTTATTCATTTTTATTAGATAAAAGGACTCAGTTTAATTTTCATGATCCTAAACAGAGCTTCTCTTTATTACATTTATTACATTTCTTGTTGTAAGTTAAGTAGTAGAATCTCTTCAGTTATGGAGGTGACACTCCCTGTGTTTTTTAATATTAGGAAGGCTAAAAGACACCTTAGAGATGTGTGATTGCAAGTAATGTGAGTGTGGGTGTTTCCTTTCTACAAAATCAAGTCTGTAGTGCTGAGATGAGTAGGTTATTCCTAGGAGAATATAACCACTGGAGAAGCAGCAGTTAATTTAAAGTTAATTTGTTAATTTCTGTCAGGATACAAGTTTAAATTTCATGTTTCCCTCTCCTGTAAATTCAACTATGTACTTATGATTGTTTATTGTTTTACAATTTCACTGATGCTTAGAAGATTTTAATATGTATCAGATAAACATCTGAACTTGTATTTCTGGGTTTTTTTTACATCTTTATTAAAAGCCATGACAAAGCTCCTGGGTCTGATTCTGCTACAGCAGAGAGTAGTGTAGGCTGGGGTTGACTGCTGAAATCAAAGCATTTTGCAAGCAAAGTACAAAACTGATTGTAAAGGTCTTTAGTTAAGACCATTTTTATTAAAAATGTGCATTGATTTTAATGGTATTGTGTCTAAAAAGATTGTATTGTCTTACATGAGGGAATGCTACATCTAAACAAAATAGATCCTGTCCACCAGCAGCTTGCAGTATTGGGTAAATTCCTACGGAAGCAAGCAGAAACACACTGCCAATTTAAGTCAAGATTGGAAGTAACTCCCAGCAAATTACTATTGCAGAAAAATTCTCCTGGCTAGATGAGCTGTGGTTAATACTTAAATGACAAACATATTTCTGTTTATTAATTTTCTTTGAGGTAACACAGAAAAATCCCCATGTGCATTTACAAACATGTAATCTCATTTTAATTTCTGTCCACTTTTATTGTAAGCATGTCAGGCTGCACAAGTGAAGCCCTTCAGGAAAGAGGTGACAATAGATGAGACCTGCTGAAACTCCTTTTGCATTCTCTTTCCTCCAGAACCCTTTCCAGCGTGTACAACTGCTCTGTCACGAAAGCTCATCTGTCTAAACAGAATCCATTAAGTCAAACCATAGCACTCGTTAAGAGGCGGGTACCAGGGCTACATCTGCTCTGGTGGGAGAGGATCAGCAAATGAACAGCGAGGAAGATTTCAGCCTGCTAGAAAATAGTGGCATGACCTCTGCAGGCAGAGGAAAATTCTCAACAGATTTTAAGGCTCAGAATAATGAATCCTCGGCTGCAAAGCACTCTCTGCAGGGAGGCTTCTCACTGACTAGTGCTAAGCAAGACAAAGTATCCGTTTCTGAAATCCCTGATCCCCTTAAAGTTACTGAAGAACCTCAGGCACAGATTTTAAAACCTGATCTAGAGATACCCCAACAAGCCAAAATCGCATCAATACCACTATCTTTCTTCCCATCTAAACTACAGCAACTGCTGTTAGCCGCAGGGAGAAGGGTCTCTGAAGTAAGGCAAGCTACAGAAACACCATCTGTAGTAATTTACATATGGCCAATAATAAAGATGCAAGAGAGTTCCACATCCTTCTGGCACAATTTTTCAAAGTCTTTCATACCAAGCAGCCCAGGCTTAACAAGATACTGTTCTAGTCCTGATGTAAGTGAGGATGAGAAATGTTCCCCAATAACCCCAGTGAAAGAGCTTGCACAAGAAGAGCCAGATGGAAAGACAGCAAGATCCTATCCTCTTATTGTAAAGTCATCCAACAGTGTTGTTTCAGAACTTTTAAAGTCACTCACCAATATCAAGAACAAGGATTATAAGAATATGTTAACACTTTCGTCTGTTAGTCCTCTTGGAGAGCAACCAGAAATCCCTCTCTTTAAGGGAAATGCTCTAATGATCTATAATGGTCAAGTCTACCTTCTATATGTAATGAAGCATGAAGATCTGGAAGCAGAAATGAAAATAGCTGGCCACCATATGCTGTTTATGAAGACGGTCGTTTGGCTCATTACGTGTCGTTCTGTCCGTAAACTAACATTCAACGTTCCACATCCACTGCTGTGGAGAGATGATGCTGTGCAACAGAACATGAAATGCTTTACAACCTGTGCTACCCCTACACGCCGAAATAAAACATCAAGTGAAACACATTTCTCTTCACACAACATGACTACCACCTCTCAGCCCAAGAACTGCTCCCCTCTTGCTGGGAAAAGGCAGCAGGAAGTAACCTACGATGACCAGGTGAGCATCTATGTATGGGCAGCAAATTGCCCTTCTCTTAGACTCAAAACTGCACTATTCAGAACATTGATAACAGGGCAAGGGCTGTTACAGATGAGTGACCTGGTTTTGTTCATGCCTTTGTGGGGAAGCTAAACAGAAATCCAGTGGATACAACACCGTAGAGGAAATCAAATTAAGGCTTGCAGGCCTATAAGATTTACTGTTTAAAAAAGAATTACATAATGTTGAGAAAAAAAATATGTCTTGATATATACCAAGGTTTTTCTAGTATTTGAACAGGACAAAAGCATTGCAGTCAATTGCTATTTTGAGAACAGTAGGGCAAAATTTAATATAATGGCAAGATATCTCCCAAGGGAGAAGGCTGGGTTTCTGAAAACGGGTGATGAGTGCCGCCATGATAATCTTTTAAAGTAACTATGGAAAAATAGAGAAGGGCTGGCGTGCAAGATCCCTCCTGAATTAAATACTTATTGCAAAGCCACATCCCCAAAGTGTGTGAGACTGTAGAGAAAAAGCTGTGAAAATAAACTGGAGTGGGAGGAAAATGGCTACTTAAAACTCACTTCCTGACAGTCAAGTTCTACTCTTTCCCATTTCAGTTCCCCAGCAAGACTGCATTCCCATCCGAAGAAGGCTTGCAAGAAAGAAATGATGAAGAAGCATATCAAGAAGATAAAGACAAGGAATTAAGAAAGAAAGTTGGTCTTGTTAAAAATGTAAGAGTTGTTCTCAACAGGCTAAGTCCCGCTGAGCTTAGGAAGTTGAGTGTCAAAGCTTCTGCACTTCAGAAGAAAGGTAACCATTAGGACTGAGGACTGAGAGGAAGTGCCACACATACCTCTCTGTATACAAACATGAAGTATACTTCACCCTGAAGTATTTATTACACAGTGTTAGTATCATTTTCAAAATTTTTGAGCATTTAACCCCACAACATAAAACATTTTCTGTTAGAGAACCTCACCATACCTACTGCTAAAAAGTCAGGATCTGGAACTTTCCTCCCTCCCCCAATTCCCCCCACCACTTCCTCTGAAAACTGCAGATAGAATGCCAGCTACTGCTAAAGTCTTTTCTGACTCTGCCTTCTCTTTGGCACTCATACAACTGCAATTGAAAGTACACAAAGTGCCTGCTGACCTCTTACTGATAGCAATGGTTTGCAGTCTCTCTGTGCCAATGTGTCTCACAGGCAGAAACAGGAAACTCTTTCTACCTGTGCTGGGCTCTTTTTGGTTTGAGTATTGCTATTCATTTCAAGTGAAGGTGCCAGAAGTACAAGCCACATGTTTATAGTCATTGACCTGCTTTTGAGAAAGTCTTAGAAGTATTATTTGGCAGTTTTGCCTGGTATCATCAGAGCCTCTGGGAATAGGTGTTTGTTTTCTCTAATCCCTGATATTTTCAAACTCTCAGTTCAGATTCACCTCTTGTGTCCATTTTGTATTTTTCTACAACAAAGCTCTTAAGATGTTTTTCAGCAGGTAGATTGGGCATGAATTTCCAGAATCCTGTATCATTTCAGTATACCTTTGTTCAAGTGGTTACTCTGCAGATAAATTAGTAATCAATAATAAACCACAATTTCTCCTTGATCTGTTTATTATCTCATATTCAGCACTAAACTTCCATTTCTGTCAACTGGATTTTAAGCCATCATCACCCAGTTTTTCCAAATCTTTGAGAACGATCTGTTTTTGTTGTGTCTGAATGGGACCATCATTGGTGTACCCTCAGCATTCATGAAAATATACTACATATTCTTGTGAAATATTTTCAGGTCAGGTAGAGCAAAACTCTCCAAAGAATATATTAAAAAACACAAGTACGACTCCTGGGTTAGGGGTTTATTTCCTTTGTGTCGGTACTCAAATGAAAGTAAGAAAATTAGAATTGGCTGTCATTTCTCCTAAAATTTCGCTCCCAGTAAATATGCCAAGGCAGACACTTAGGACAATCAAAGTTTTATGGTGTTTCTCTGTCTATACATATGATAATTTCTCAACATGTTCCAGAAATCAAATAGGATCAAATATCTAGCAAAATATTTCATATTTGGCTGTTTTACACAAATGCTTCTACTTGCTGGACTGCTGTTGAGAAGTTTCAGCTACACCAGTGCTATTAGTAGTTCTCATTAACCTGAACTGTTATTGTGACTGCTTTTCAGTATTTTCTGCTGTCATGCTTTTTCCTTTGCAGATTACATTCATTTTGTTACATTCTGTCATTTCCCACAGACTGTGTTCTTTGCATGTACAGTCATTCAAATAATAAAAAGGTGCTACATCTTTAAGTTGTTGCTCCTCATTTCTGTATTGCTCTGGGTTCTTTCATGAAAATTAAGTTCATGTAGAGGTTATGACAGTGGGATTAACCTACACTTGTTGAGTCTTGATGGAGGACCTTTCAAATTTAAGTGCCCCGGCTAAAGGGAACACCTGTACAAAATGTTTTGTTTCATATGCAAGACATGATTTACAAGAATAATAGTTAGTATCAAAGGAACTGGAATATCTAGGGGGAAAAGCATCATATTCCAACACTGAATGAAATAGAAGAATAATTGGTAAGGATATTATTAAATACATAATACATTTACTATTCAATACATAAACAATAGTTAGTATTCAAAGAGCAAAGAGGTTTTTCGAGCAAGAGAAAAGTGGTAAGTAGGTTATGTCCAGAGAGCAAGAGCATGACAGATCCTAGAAGATTGTGGAATGTGGAGATAGGGGAGTGAGCATTACAAGGTATGGTGAAGAGCACATAGAAATGATGATTCAGACATTACGATGTAACACAAAAACAATGCCTAAATTGTTTACCTCATTTTGGTATTCAGTATGATTATTAATTTTAGTGGATGGTAGCATGCTTCATGAAAATCCTTCGGCTCAGTCCCATTTCCAAGATATATAGGAGCTGATGGCAAATGCAGTCACGTGCCTTTGTTGGGAGCTCTAACAAGCATCCTGGGGGAAGAGTTCTTAATTTTCAATCACATGATGATTGCTGAACCTACCTAACGCTTTGGACTGCAGGACTGCCAGGGAGTCTGCGGGGCGATTGTCCAGCGCTCGGTCAGACAGACGGCCACAGAAGAGCAGTTTCCTCTGTCTATCTATTTACTGAGTTCTCAACTCCGCAGTGGTGAGCAGAGCAGTCAATGGTAATTAAGCGAGGTGGGAACAATGAAGAGAGAACGGACTTTCTAGCAGCAGCACCCAAGGTTATTCAGGGGATGCGGACTACAAGAAAGATCCCGGGGGGGTGGTTACACGGAGCTTTAAGGGGAAAGGAAAGGGGTGGTCACAGGGGAAGGGTCCAGGAATTCTTCAAATCACAGAATGATGAGGGGTGACAGTTTTCCAATGAACTCTGGACAGAGGCGAAACATATTTGTATTATCCAACTAGTGTAACAGAACAGTAGAACTTTCCAGCAATTGCTGAATATTAAAACAACCTGATACATATGAAAATAACAGGGGTGTAACAGGGTCTTTGACTGACAGGGCTAAAACGTGGCAGTTAGGGGATTTCCCCAGGCATGCTTTCTTCATCTCCCTCAGATTCGCTGTCCTGGGAAGAAAAATCTACCCAAGTTATTTCTTTAGTTTTCATAGAGACAGTGGGCTGGGTCACTGCCACACTTACCAACCACTGCAGCTTCTGAGTTCCCCCTTTTGGCCAGGAGCCAAGCTGCTTCCACCTTCTTTTTTTCCTCCTCCCCTGCTGTGTGGAAGACCTCTGTCGTTTCCCATAGCAGCCATCACCCTCACCACTTTGCAGGAGCCTCCTGCTCTAAGAATGGCTGGTATAAATGTGGGAGAAATCAGGTGAAAATCTATTGCCTGTGTTACATGTGATGTGCGAGGGAAAGACCTAACCTTTGCTTCTGGCCTGCATATTTTATAGATTTATAACTATAGATTTGTTGACTTAAAAAACTATCTAGACTTTGACAGAATAAATTATCTTCCAACTACCGTAGTCAGATTTTTGTTTCTGGAACTATGTATAACACCATCTGTTAAAACCTAGTCTGATTTACCCAGTTATGTAGAGAGGAACAGTATTAGGAAACACATTAGGACTTTAAAAGCAGATAATTCCCCTCTGTGCTTCTCATTAACATCAATCATTATGATCTACTATCTTTATATATTTCCTTTGTGTACTGAAACTCCACAAGTCAAGAAGCATAAGCATCCTGAGTTTGGATGAGGGGATGAAGTCATCCAAGTTAGAACTAAGGACAGCCAGGAAAGGGGGTTTCCTGCTAACAGAAAGCTTCATATTTTTCAGAATTTGGTTTCAGTTTGAATTAAATGGAATCTTCTTATTCTTCCCAGTCCTCCGGTAAGCAGGAAGCTATTCAGACACTGGAGCAGCTCAGCTAAGCTGCCTCTGTCCTAATACCAACAGCAAAGCCAGGTATCAATGTCACTGAAGGCTGGGGCTTCCCAGACTCCCTGACTCCTTGGCCAGTCTCCCAGTGGATGGCTCTGGGGTTACTTCAGGACTCTGGACATTCAGCAAAAGTTCACCAAATGCAAGAAATTTTAGACTCTGAAACATGGAATCTATCAAATAAAATTTGTTCCACGAGGAAACTTTAAACCTCATCTTTTCATCTGTAAGCTCTGTGTAAGGCACCAGTTTTCATAGTACAAAGGAGAAAGGCAGTGGGTACAGAACCATTTGTGCAGTCGTGATAGCACTAAGAACAACGGGGACTGAAGTTTCAGTTTATGGAACTTCCCCCAACATACCTGAGTGTCAGGAATCTTTTTCTCATCTCTCTTCAAGTGTGATGTTTAGAGAGTGGCTGAACTTCAGCTGGCTGCACTTCAAAACCACTGTCTCATATGAGACAGTGCCCAGAGACATCTTAGTGTTTCTTTTGACCCTTACAAACACGAGCAACTTCTCCACTGCTTGGGGGGAAACCACAGCAAGATGCTCCTTTTGTACAGGCTGTGTTTTGCACCCAGCACAAGAGGGGTCTTCAGCACTCAGCTGACCCTAACAAGAAGAAAATACAAATAATACTTCCCCCCTCCCCCATTAAAATATATATAATTCTGTAACAGGTGGTTATTCAGCTATATTATTTTGGAGATATAGGGATGTTTTTTGTTTAATTTTTGTTAAATTAATTAATTTAATTAAATTAGCAGTCTAGCTGCTCTGTGGTAAGAATATTACTCATTGGTATGAGAATGGGGTCTTGCAGATTGCTGACTATGAAGCCAGGGAAAATTTAAGGTATTTCTAATCTTGACAGAGGTACTCAGAAATATTACAAGATGATACTTCCAGTAGTTTTAGACTTTCCAGGCCACTCCAGAAAGGGACAACTACCCTGCTGCTGCTGCTGGGCAGTTATCCTAAATAAACCATGTCTGAACCTTTGGCTGCAGCACATACATCCTGGATTGTTTGAACTTGCATCTGATGCGCTGTATTGTGCAAAAATTGTTTTGTGTCTCTTAAAGACCTTCATATAGGCAGACCTTTTACAGACCTATTTTCTACTGCCATTTGGCAGAAAAACTGTTACTCACTGCATGATTGAAGCTCAAATCATTCTGGAACACACATTTTGTTCATATCTTTCCAGAAGTTCAATGACCACAGGGAATAAACTCCCAGCCTTTAAATGGTTTTCTGCCTATCAGGCAAACACAAATGTCCCCTGTAGGTTTGCACAGAGCCAGAGGCTGTCTGAAGTTTTTTGAGTTTTCATTATAGTCTGTTGCAGTGTGGTTAAAGTGAGAAAACATCATATACGGAAAACTCCACCTTCTCCCTCTGCAGACTTGCTTCTTGCATGCCTGAGTCAGGGCTGATTGTGGATTCCATTCCTTTTTTTTTAAATAACCCTGAAAGGCCAATCAAACAGTATGCAAAAATCTTATAACTTGGACACCCAAATTTAGAAAACAGGAACAAGAACTTTTACCTAAACCAACAGTCTTGTCTGGAAGCTGCAAAACAGCAGGGAAAGCTTCATAAAGGCAGGCCACTTCTTGTGCTTAATTTGAACATCCAAGGTAAAAAATATTTGGTTTCAACTGTTATTTCTGAGAATAAAATCAGCGTTTTATTTTCACACTGCAGGAACATTTATAAAGATGAGTGGTATGTCAGACTGGTTGAACAAGGGATGATTGTCCTTTCCTTAAGTCCCAGAATGAAGGATCATTGGATTAAACTACTAATGAACAGAAGGTTCAAAATAAACAAGTGGAGGTGGTTCCTCATGCCACCTGTAGCTAAGTTATAGGAATCAGTGCTAGGAGGTTTTGCAAATACTTAAGTTTATATCAGCATGAATTAGAAAGGCTACTGAACAGAGTCACAGAAAGACGTCTGAGGGTATTAAGTGCTATCCCTGGCTCAGGAAATTATTGCACTTCAAATGGCAGAGGGTGTACAAGTATAATTTCATGTCCTCATATGCTCCCTTAGACATTTTAGTAACATTAGGACAAAAATGTTTGGGTCAGACCAAAGGTCCATTTAGCCCCATAGCATGTTTTCAACTTTGGTTGGCAGTGAAGGCACAGTTCAAATGCAGTGCATTATGATACCGGCTACACGTGGCCACTAATAGTGGCCATGGCCACAAACTGGAAGGGGGCTGGACTGACACGTTGGTGATGCTGCAGGAAGGTCACTGCTGCCACCAGCAAGACACCTGAGGGGGAGGAGGGAGAGAGATACCAACATGGCATCTGCACTGAAGTGACTGTAGGTCAGCCAGGAGCCTCTCTGGTATGTGCAATTTACACAGTTCTCAGATCACAGGTGAAGACACACTGATAATTAGGGAGGTAAATGAAACATTGGGTTGAAACACAAAAAATAACACATGTTAAACCTTTACCTTGGTGCATTTTGCTCTTGCATCATTACTAGGTGTCTGAATAGTGTTCAGTTTCCTTGAATTTATTCATTATTCAAAGCAATCTGACAAAAATTACCTAGTCCATAATGTAAAAGCATTTGCACAAGTCACAATATGAAACTGTAGCTTTTGATGGAGAAATTAACTTCTCAAAATCATTTTTCTAAAGAGAATATTCATAAGATATCCCCAATTCTAAGCATAGTAAATAATAATACCCACTTCTTTCTCTCTGGATTTCAGGATATCAAGTGTATTCCAAATGAGGACAAAGTAGTACTGTGCTAATCGCTGCACTAAGTACAAATGAGAAATTTGGCACCTCTCTTTTGTAGGTATTGTTGAAAATCCCATCAGAAGTGAAAGAGGCTCTGAAGGCACCCAGGATGGCTGTGACACAGCCAGGAAATTAATCCAGTGTCTCAGAGTTCATCCCTCACATAAGGCAAGCCTTTCTTGTGGTGATTCTTCATTGGTAGAAAAAGTATCATTTTATAATGATCACTGCCTAGTGCCAGAATGCTATAGCCAGCTCACAGCAGGCTGGAACTGGCCCGGGTTAGTTTCCTGTACTTGCAGTTATGGGAAACAAAAAAAAAAAAAAAAAAAAAAAAAGACCAACAAAAAGGGNAAAAAAAAAAAAAAAAGAGCCACACAAAAGTGGCAAGATGCCCAGCTCTAAAGAGTTTAATGGTAAGAATATTTTCACCAGGAGTTGCCAAACTGCATTGCACGGGAGGCTGTATTGGCCTGAGAGAGGGAAGGCAATTTCATGCATATGTATCCTCACGAGTGAGACTTAATTACGCATAGGACACAGATTCTACTCCTGTTCATGTAAAAAAAAAATCCTCAAAAGAAGTTCTGCTTGAACAGAAAAGTTATTCCTGAAAAGTGATTTAAGTCTTCATGGAAGAAGAGGATTCAGTCTGGGCAGTTGGCTGCCTAGCTCTTCTGTGAGTCCAGCTCAAGTAATTCTTGATTAAGAACTCTCTCACCCCACTTCCTCCTTTTTGTGACATTGCCATGCTAGACACTAACTCTGGAGGCAGATGTTAGAGAGGCAAAATATCTACTCATCTTTAGGCAGTTTGCCACCATCCATCACCAAGCCCATTTCAGAGACAACTGCAGAAACTTGGACAAGAAAGGAGATTTAAAACTGCATTACACATGAGAAACAAATGCTGTCCAGGAAATCTTTTTACAGGTCTAAATTATAAATCATTCCTTGGAAGAATTTTTATTTTGGAGAAGTGTTTGGTGAGATGCTGCATTTGACCACAGACAGCTGGGCTGTTTAATCATTTATTATGATTTACTTTCATAGAAATTTATTTACTCCATTGTGTGTATCTGACAACATACCTTCAGTGGAAAAGAAAAAATAACATATATATATGTTTCTGAGTGTATAAGTACGTTCTTAGAGTTATATTTAATAATACATATTTATATATACAAGTATGCACACAAAAGACCTGAAATGTCTGATGTGATTACAGCTTCTCATATTACAATAAAGAAAATACAAGAACAGAATTAACTTAGGTCACAGGAGATACTGAAATTTCAAGGGCAAGAAGAGTTCTTATGTTAATAAAACATTTATTTTCAGATTTTGCACTTAACAGTTGCAAGGAATCAATGCTACATTGATTTTCCACAGTAAAATGATGATGCAAATGAATGCCTCAGCTGTTACAAAGCTAACTAGGTTTCCCAATAAGCTCTTAGTGGTACATGGTGTCCTGGTTTCAAAGACAGGTATCTGCTGAGGAAGACAGAACAGCCTCCCTTAGAATAGGAAATCTAACCTCCTTCCCTCCAAATCAGTATAATTTTGAAATTAAGGGGACTTTCAGGCAATGGTATGAGAAAAGAGAAATAACAGTCCTTTACTGACATATTTATATATATGATGGGACAGACAAAACAACAACAATGGTACCCACAACAAATAAGAACAGACAAACCCACGGACAGTCTCTTCCCGCTCTGTTGGCAATTCCCCTTTGGTGCAGTCACGGTCACAGCCGCAGGGGCGCTGGTGCTCCCGGTGCGCAGGGAGGGTGCGATGACTCCCCTGGGCTGCAGGGGGCGCTGTGGCGCGGGTCCGGCCGCGTGTGCAATGGCGGCTGCAAATCGGCAGGAAGGGATGGAGAAAGAACTCCCTGTACGAGCTCCCAGGAGCAGCCGGTCCCAGTGCCCGCTTTGGATAGCAGGAGGAGCTGTAACAGGGGCCTCGGAGTAGCAGGCTGGGAAGGCAGGGATGAGCAAGGTCCCGGAGTGGTAGGTGGGGGTGTGTCAGCAATTCGGCGGCTGAGACTGGAAGCACTGAGGTGTCCCGGCTGACAGGGCTGACCCTCGGACGATGGCTGGGAGAGGCTGGATCCCTGGGAGAGGGGAAAGGCTCAGGGATCCCGGGTTTCTTCCCCCAAGACACTGGAGCGGGTGGTGAAGCAGAGTGTTAGATAGGTCCCAGTGCAGCAGCCATCATGAAATAGGGTTCTACTCATGGTAGAAGCCACAGCAAGAGACCGAAGCCTGCGGTGATGGCAGAGTCTGCCTGGAGCTCCCACCGTCTCTCTCCCCTCCAAGAAAAAACAAAAGCGGCAAACCCCAGCCTGTAGGGGCTGTGTTTTGCCTTTTTTGCACTAGCCCCAGTTCCCCACGGCATCTCTGCCTGCCCCCGGGGCCAGGCACTTGCCTTTTGGTTCTTTTGTCTTTCTCAAGCACCCACCCATTATCGCCCCTTTGCAACAAAAATGAGTGTCCTTGTTTTCAAAGACAGGTATTTGCTAAAGAAGGCAGAAGCCTCCTTTAGAATAGGAGAATGTAACCCTCTTCCTTCTGAATTGGCAAAAGTTTGAAATGAAGGGGCTTTCAGGCAATGGTATGACAAAAGAGGAATAACAGTCCTTTACTAATATATTTTATATATATGTAATGGGGCAGGCAAAACAACAACAATGGTAACCACAACAAATAAGAACAGACAAACCCACGGACAGTCTCTTCCCACTCTGTTGGCAATTCCTCTTTGATGAAGTCACAGTCGCAGCCAGCAGGGGCACTGGTGCTCCAGATGGACAGTCCCTTCCCGCTCTGTTGGCAAATTCCCTTTGGTACAATCGCAGTCACAGCTGGCAGGGGCACTGGTGCTCCCGCTGCGCAGGGAGGGTGCGATGACTCCCCTGAGAGGGGAAGAAAGGGGCTTGGGGAGCCCGAGTTTCCTTCCCTCGAGACACTGGAGCGGACGATGGAGAGTTGGTAGAAAACACGCAGCTGAAAACAGAAGCCCACGGGTGGAGGAAGATTCTTCCTGGAGCTCCAAGCAGTCCCTCTCCTCTCAGTGTCCAGGAGCAAAGAAAGTGCCCTTCAGCTGTGCTTGGCTCTTTTTAAACTCATCCCAGTATCTCTGCCCCCCTCTGAGGGGAAAAAATTCCAGCTATCAGGGAGTCCAGATAAGGGCTAGCCAGCCGCACCCATCTCAGAGCCACCTCTTTGTCCCTTCTTAATCACCCCCCATTATGGCTTTCCAGTAACTAATCACTTGCCCATTATCCCCCCCAGCAACTTGAATGGGGAAAAATTCCAAGACAGAGAGACAAACAAAAAAAGGTATCCCAAACCCTGACAATGGGGAAAAATTCCTAAGACAGAGAGACAAACAAAAAAAGAAAGGAAAAGGATACCAAACCTCAACACATGGACATACACTTCAGTATTTATATTTCAGGATAATATTCAACATAATTCAGTGTAGCACGACACTGTTCACACAAATAGATGTAAGAAAGGCAGTATATGAAGAACTAATGGAAAAGGAAAAGCTGTTTGCGGGAGAGAATACTATAAACTCAGAAAAGCACCTGATGAAATATTTAAGGATGTATTGAAACAGAATAACGGGGGCAACACTTGCTTTTTCTATCTAAAAGTTTAATGTGTCCTCCTGCTGTCTGATCACAGCCTTCTTGGAGCTGTTTGTTTGAACAAAAAATCCCAGCCTGCAAGCAGAGATAGTTTCAGACATGAACACCTTTGACTGCTGAGCCCCAGAGACTTTTAGGTAGCAGCATAAAACATCCATCATGCTGCTGCAAACAGCCAAGTGTGCTCATGAGGGAAGAGGATTTACATTTGCCAGAAGGGTCCACAGACTTAATGCTCATCCAAAACCACTTGTGGGCAACTCCAGCAGTTCCTTCTGGACCATTATTTTCTAAGTGTGGTTCAACCTTGTGTTTTAGAGATCATGTTTAAAACTAGAGGAAAATTTACACTTGGTACGTATCCTGTATTAAAAATGATGCTACTTAGGGAACTGCATGGTAGAAACTAAAGTGACACTATCCTATGCATTTGTTCCAAAGTTTTTCATCACAGACAAATTGATATGAGATATTGACAATATGAAGGATCCATATCAGAAACCCAGCACTGAACAACCCAGATACCAATACTCTGAGTCATTTGATCCTTACGTATGGGCTCCGTGAGGTCACCAGCAGGAGCCATGCAATATTCCACCATTGCCATCTACCACATCTACCCTGTTTATCTATGTCTTTTTTTAGGATGATACTCTCATCAGATGTCAGATCTGCTTTGCCTAATCTTTAATTTAAAACATGGAAAAAATCCTCTTGAGCAGTATTTCCTGTGCAGGATTCTTATTGTTCTGAGAGTCTCCCTTACAAACACTGAGGTGTCAGGACAAAGGCCATTCTCTGGTGCTGGCAGCCACTGCATGGCCACAGCCACCAACAGTAAAAATTGCAGAGCTATTCCTGACCTCTGCTTTTGTTGGCTGGATTGTGAAACTGGCATTGCATTAGGATACTCTTTGAAAGAGGATTGGGAACCTGAAAGCATACAGTTAGTGCAAGTCACCTGCTTTCCAAACTCTGCAAGAGTTTCTCCCTCTCTCCATTGACCGTGCACAGCACCTAAGAAAACAGGGCTCTGGACCTCATCATCCCCAGTTAGATTCCTGAAGTAAACTATCTTGAGTATCTGCTAATGTATACCTTTGGGGTATGATTTGTAGTAATCCCATGTCAGTCCATAGCACTTGTCTGCATTTTTATATCCAATAAATCGTTAGCATTTCTCCAGAGCTTCATTCATAGCACATGAGTATGAGCTGAACTCTGCAATGCATTTGTTATGCAGCCAAGTACGTGATACGCCTCAGGGTCTTGGCTAGCTTCCCAGGACTTGTTTAAGATCACAGAACTCAGTAGAGCCACCAAGAATAGTTATCTAGGGGTCCCTCTTCTAAAATAGCTGAGCAACATCCCTCTTTTTGACATACGTTAATCTTGGCATTTTTCCTAACATCTTAGAAAATTCCCTAAAAATGATTTCTGAAACAAAGTAACAGTCTTGACACTGTAGAGAAGGAATCTAATCTTTCCTTTATACTTACACTTTTTCTTCTATAGTGTTTGAATTTGGACCTGTCTAAGCCTTAGACATTTCTGCTGAAATAATTTAAAAAGGGACTTCAAGTCCTGAGAGCCACATTTTCTGACTACCTAAATGTGGGTACCTTAAGCGTCCAGATTTTCATTAAGGGCAGAACAATTTCCCAGTAGGGATCAGGCCTCTTAAACATGCACCTGAGTAAAGAGGTATCCAAGGGATCCCAGTCAATCTTGGAAACTCAGCACTGCTCTCCTGATGAGGCTTTCAACCCTGAAAGAGAGCTCGACTCTCTTGACCCTTCCATCAGAAGGGTCAAACAACAAAGCTGCCAGCTTCACAGGGACATGTTGAAGCTATTTTTAAAATCCTCTCATCTCTGTCAGTTATAACACCGTTTTTGAAGGTTAAAATAGAAACCAGTTTCCAGTAGCTACAAACCAAAACCCAACAGATACTTTTGGCATTGTCTGACAGATTCCTGGGGGTCTCAACAGGGAGGCCAGGAAAAGGCTGGACATAAAGCCAAAGACATCCTATCTGAAAAGAATTGAACTACACTGGACAAAATACTTTAAAATCCTGTGTGGAAGGAAAACCACTTCAAACAATATTATGATCATATTTGGACAAAGAGTAACTTTTATATCCACTTTTGCAGAGCAAGTGATGTTGTTTCTTCTCACCAAGGCACCAGCACCAAGATCTCTACTCATAGTACAGGAAAATGTTACTAATGCTACTAAATGCTACTAAAACCAGCAAATCAGAGTGCAAATGTTCTACCAAGTCAAACAGTAGACACGATAAGAAAGAAATGGTGTCCCATGATTCCAGTCCACAAGAAGAACACTGCTTTGGTTTCTCAAAGAGATGATTGAGGAAATTGCCTACTGACAACAACAATTCTATTTCTTCTGTAGACAGAAAACATAATACATTGCATCTTAGTAATGATAACAAGGAAGCAGATGATAGGAAAGGAAGATCTAATAATATTTTTCCCTTTTTAACATTTTCCTAGACTTTGAGCTCAGCCCCTGCAGGACAGAAAGTCAGTGAGCAACTGGTACAGCAGGAAACAGAAAGTCAAAGAGGTACTTGCAGGGACCTTGACCAACAGGTTGCCAGCTTACATCAGCTTTTCTCAAAAAGTGTCACTGATTTACTTTTGGCTTTACTTCTAGTCAGAATCACCAATTTGATTAACCTTTGCAGAAAAATACTGAAAATTTAGGTCTCAAATTCTCGTGAAATATAAAATGCTAAACCAGAAGCACTTAGCATGTGGAAGAACTTAAACACTACTGAGGATACCTCACTATAGCTCAGGTCTTTCAATATGGTTGAAAATTTAGCAAATTAATATTGAGAGCAATTTTAAAAATCTTAAAATGAAAGATAGAGCACTCAAGAAAAGTACAATGGTGCACTTGAACCCAAATACTAGCACAAAGAAACTACTTTATCACAATGAGCTGAACACCAGCCATACAGTTAAAGGTAAGAAAGAGAGAAGAGATTAATTGAGTCTAACTGAAGTTTCTTTTGCAGAAGAGACATTTTAAGATCAAAATCTCAAGCTCTGGTACAAAACAGTCATATAATCTCTGATTTTAAAGTAACATAACTAATTTCTAATCCTTGTGGCTACACCAAAAAATCATCAGAGTTATGATCTAGATTCAATATAAGGGTTAAAAAAATCAAAAGACAAAGAAAAAGAGCCAAAAGTACATATAACTCTAGCCAGTCAACTGAGAAATACCACTGCTGACCTTTGAACTTATCTCAGCACTTCGAGATAAGTTTATGATCTGAGTCTAATCAGAGGGTGAGTTTGGACCAAAATCAGAGATACAGTACTAAGCATCCCCTTAAACATAATAATACTCCAGCTAGCTTTTTGGTATAAAGACTTATGAATTCAGAAATTTAGTTACTGGCACACAATTACTTCAGGCTTATCTGCAAGAGTGGGTTTGCTTCTGTATCACAGGAGGAGATATAGACAGACTCAGAGTTGCAGAAAGGAAGAAGATAGCAAAGAATTCCCTATCTGTAACTATCCGTGTTCGGGGAGCATGCAAATATCTAGGACACCTTTTTAAGAACCCATTATATTGGCTGGCTAGGCGTGACAGCTTGAGGGCTCTTCAGACCCTCCTGACTATTTTCGCTTACAGACAAGCCTCATGAAAGCATGTATTTAAGATAACTACGCATAATACCGTAGAACTTCACAGGTTTTCCCAGTACGACAAATAAGCCTTCATTTTGCCAAGTCACATTTTTTCCCTAGAACATCATGCTGCAGTTTCTTCTCCTATTCAGTTAGGCTGCTTAAATAAATAAATCTCTGCCCCTCTAGCACTGTATCATTCATATTTAAATTGTTAGTCTACAGATAACTGTTTTCTGTCTTCTGCACTTAATCCCTCAGCCTCTCTTGCTTACATATCCACTTATGTTTGGGATTATTAAGTGCTGGATGGAATTTATAGCCAGAGCAAAGCCCCATTTGTCCTCCAAGTCTTGCTGCCTTGAAATTAACTCAGTAGCACCTGCGTACTGACTTATGGAGGAGAGCTAATCTCAGTTCATGGCATACTAGAGTGCTTTTCACTTTGTAACAGTGGAGCAAATCTCTTTCTCTGGAACTTGAGTCACTTCTAATGCCATTCACATTTTTACATTTATTGAGTTTTTCTCTTGACTGAGTCCGAACTTCAGGTTTTCCTCCATTGGCCATTGCACTGTTCAGCTACTTGGCAGAGCAGACTGACAAGCTTCAGTCCGCCTTCAGGCTGGGAGCCCTCACAGGGCTTTTAACTGTGATGGTACAGGAACATCAGAGAACACTGGGGAAGCTTCTGAAGGTGGAATGCAGTGCAGTTCCCAGGAAGCTGTATGCTTCCTACAACGAGTAAAATCTTGGCGAGCCTCAGAGTGCTCACCCATGCTCCTTGAGCACTCTGCTCAAACCACCCCTGTTCCCTGGTTAATGTGGGCAGCTCTTGATCCTCACCTCCACAGTAGCTCACAGATCCACCTCAAAGCAGTGCAAATCTCACAGCACTTGCAAAAAGTAGATGCCTGCTTTCGGCTATGTTGTTGTGTTCCTGGGACACATTGAAGTGTTTGAGAGCACTTGCAGAGCAGATCACTTCAGTATGGACACAATGGATACATGAGAATTCAGTTATACAGCTGCAAACCTGGGGCTTTGGAAAAGGTTGTGAATGTGGCAATGAAAGTGGACTAGATATGGAACTCTGGGTTTGTGCTTTAATGTTCAGGGACTTACAGGATGCCTGTAAGTGCTGGCTTTGGACATTCAAGCAGGTAGAAATAGAGTAATAATTCCCTTTGGTCCTTCCATTTCTGTATAAATAGGATCCTCTGAGTACTCCATTCTCTACACAAAATTGCTCTATCAGTTCATTAATTATGTGCATGTAAGAAAAACTTCCAAGGGAAAGGAAGTAAGAAGGAATAGATTCCACATTCAGGTCTGAAACTGGGTGCAGGTGCTATGCAGATACATTAGACATCCCATTCTCTCTGCCTCCAGGAAATGTGACACATTTACATTATTAGTTAGCATACACTAATTAAAGCTTGGGTTTGTATTCACTCTTAGCTCTCACAGACATTAGAGCTGTAACTGATCATCAGGCTTGCTGGGAATTCATCTTCTTTGGCCCACCTTCTTATCAGGTATTCACTTTCCTCTCTAAATGCTGCCGTAGGAGCTTACAGTCATGAAAAGAAACCACCTCTCCCTGTGAGCAGGGCTCCTGGTGCCTGGATGGAGCCATGCTTTCGTACTTCATCTGCAGTGAGAGGTGACACAGGAAGCAGAGCACTGGTGTAGCAGGTTCCCTCTTCTCTACACAAAGCAGATCACAGATCTTTCTACTGCATCTGCTGGGCAGAAACCAGCAGGGGTGTGTGGAAGAACTGGTACACTTCCTGAACAGCTTTGGAAAGCCCCACAGTTGACCACAGTTCCAAAGAAATGCTCTGTGATCTCCACACATCCTCCTGTCTCCTACAGGCTTTGTTCCTGTGCTGTCCATGCTGTTTCTTCACTCTTCAAATTATTTCTTTCCCTTCAACTTCTTAAATACAACTCATCATACTGAATTACGGCATGATGTCAATTCTGTGGCACATCTTCCTTCCCTCACACTTCCCCAGTCTGTCACCTCACCTCTACTCAAAAGAACTTAAGCTAGACCCAGCTACTTAAGCAAACCCCCGGGCTTACCTGCCCCGATGCAAAGGTCACATCATAGGGATGGGCTGTATACAAACCATTCCAGCATAGGCTCAAGGCCTTTCTCAAAATTCAGAACTCTTGCTTAGGAGCCCCTCACAGCCAAGTGTCTTCTCTGCATAATAAAATTTGTGCTGCCACATGGGGGAGCTTGTGCTGTGGCTAAAACTCATCACTTCCAGATCGAGAGAAAAGGACAGTTCAGCAGCATTAAGGACTACAGCCACTGGAAACTGTTCTGGAGAGGCTGGTTGAAAATCGTGACACATGCATAAATAGTGCACACACACTTTATCAAAGGTGTTCCTTTTCAAAATGATCTTAGGTGACAGTTATTGACTTTGCCTTGACAAAGCAGTCAAACCCATAGCTTATAAACTGTAAGTCATAAAAGTAGCAACTTCCAGTTGCCCTTTGGCCTGGTAAAATCATAGAATTTAAATTGGAAAAGACCTGTAAGGTCCTTGAGCCTATCCATTAACTAGCACTGTCAAACCCACCACTAAACCATGTTCCTAAGTGCCATATCAACTAGATGATGATCAGAATGATAGGTCAAATAAAATTAAAATTTCTACATTTTAAAGGGATAAGTAAAGCAAACAAGAAATGAGGATCAATTCCCCCACTGAGATGACTTATAAACAGAACAACCAGCCTGGAGTCAACTTTACTCCTTGCTTAGCCATGTTTGGCTGCAAAGCCATCTTGACTGCTGAAGTAAAAGCAGGTGAATCAGCAATCCAAAAGGCAAGTAATCTGTCTCATTATATTTAGCAAATAGATGGAGTTGAAATCTGTTTGAAACCCTTAAAAATCACAACTGTGCCTCAGAGACGAAACCAGAGTTAAAGCTTAGCTCTCAAGTCTTTCAGAAAACAAGCAATCTGGCAGCCTGAGGAGATGAAAAATGACAGGGGCGGGTGGTTGGGTTTTTGTGTGGGGGTGGGTCTTTTTGATTTTCGTTTTTGGGGTTTTTTCGTGTGTGGCGGGTAGATTGTCTGGTTTTCTTTTAAAACCAAAGACACAGTTTGAAAGCTGTTTGTCGGTAAGAAGAAGGCTGGCCATATGGAAAGGGAAGACAGCTGGGGGCAGTCCCCCCTTAAGCTGCAGCCCTCAACCACTGGGCAGGGCAGTCAAAGACCTCTCACAAAGCATCGCCCTGTCCTGTCCGCAGAACACCTCGCAGCGCGAATAACTCCCATCACGGCACCGAACAGAAGGGAGCTGTGGGACACCCGGGGGAGGCGGGCTNCCCGGTCCCGGTCCCGGTCCGTGCGAGGCGCGGGCGCGGCGGGCGCAGCGGCGGTCCTGCGCTGGGAGGATGCGGGCGGCGCCCGGGGCGCAGCCGGACCGGCCCTTCAAGCTCAGGAAGAGTCTCGGTAGGGGCGCCGGGGGTGCGCAGGGGCTGCGCGGGGCGGAGGGGCTGCGCGCACGCGTAACCCTTCTCTTCTCTCCTCTGCCCCGCAGCCACCCGGCGGGAAGAAGTAGCAGGGATCCGAGCGAAGTTCCCGACAAAAATCCCGGTAAATCTCTGGTTTGTTATCGGAGGTTGTTGCCGCTGTTTAAGTAAGGAAGTGTGTGAGGGGAGGGGAAGGGATCTGGAATTTTAGGTTTTGCTAAGCGTGACTCTAATTAAAACAGGTAATTGTTGAGAGATATCATAAAGAGAAATACCTTCCTCTCTTGGACAAAACCAAATTTCTGGTTCCCGAGGAGCTGACCATGGCACAGTTCATCACCATCATCAGGTGGGTGGTGGACACTGGCGGGTCGGAGCTGCAGCTGGGCTTGGCTGCTGTTCCCCAAGAAGGTATTTCCTAGTGTGCTGCCGGGGACATCTTGCTTCCTTTGGTGGGGAGGATAAAGGTGTTAGTAATGTAATGGCTTCCCTCTCTTGAAAGTGTTTGAAGACAATCAACATGTTTCCAGACGTACATTTGGGGAAAAATGTGGTCTTTTTTCGATTAATAGTCCTCTCCCTAACTGTACCCAAAAAATACTATATAGGACTCTTGTTCTGCTTTCTTCCTGCCTCATGGACTGGGTATTGGGGCTCTGTGATCTTCTTCTGCTTATGACTGTCACTGCTTTGCTCTTTTACTGCACCTGGCTGAATTTGCTCAAGTTCAAAGCAGCTCTTGAATGTGAGTGAAATGAAATGTGCTTCTAAATTGTTCTTTATGAAACATTACAGCAAAGAAGTCTCCCAAAATATTTAGTGCTATTTTCTGTCAAAATATGAAAGCTATGTTTTTCAGCACACTTATTAAAATATAGAAAAGGATCTTCCTAAGTTGTAGCTTCTGTAAAAGATGCTTTTGGCTCTTGGACAACTTAGATCCTAATCCTTGTATGTAATGTCTCTGAAATGGACTTTTTTTTGAAGGTAGACTTTAGTAAATGTGACAGTCTGGAGCTGGAATCCTTTACAAAATCTGTATTGCAGAAGCTTTTGGTTTCTATTCACACTTTTCCCTAGTAACTGGGAACTCCAAGCCCATGCTCAGTAGCACCTTTGGTAAGCCATTCCTCAAAGCACAGGCCTTTGAGCTTCCAGTTAACTTCCTGCTGATGGAGATGTTAAACCACATAATAACTCTACACAACATTTCTTGTACCTACTTCAGGTGACTGCCCTGCTTAATGTATGTCATAGACTGAAGTTGAAACCATATTCAACTTGCTAATGCTTAATCCTCTTTTTCTCCTCTCTTTTTCAATTAGAAGCAGAATGGCTCTAACAGCTACACAAGCTTTCTACCTGCTGGTGAACAACAAAAGCCTAGCTAGTATGTCCTTGACAATGGCAGAAGTGTACAGGGACTACAAAGATGAAGATGGCTTTGTCTATATGACCTATGCTTCCCAGGAGATGTTTGGATGCTTATTACCCACCGCCCAAGGGATAACTATGGAGTGCTTTCAGGAAACTTAAGATTGGGTTCATATCCTGCAGCAAAGCAGTTTGCTCTGAATCATGCTTGTGACACAAACCTCGGAGATGCTCCTTCCAGTGTGAGCTCTTGAGCTCTGTAGTGGGGAGTTATGACCCAAAAGCTGGCAGGACCAGCTTAAGGCAGAAACAGTGGTACACTTTCCGTAGGTAATAATGTGGATATATATTTTTATATTTGAAGACACTATGGGTTTGGTTTTTTTCTTTTGAACTGCACCTCCACTTTTTTGCAATATCAGTCTTTGTTGTGTAACTGATTTTAAGGTGTCCTGAAAGCTTAAGACTAAGAGAAAAATAAAGAACCTTTTAAGTATTGAGTTGAATGTTAGTTTTAATCTGGGGAAAGACTGTAAAAATTTGTCTAGGAGAAGATCCTATAATGGTTCTGGGAATTTGAGCTCAGTGCCTTTTAAATGAAACCCTGCTGCACAGCTACTCTGAATTTTTGAATGAATATCAAAACTTAAGTTGTGGCACCCCTGAGCAAAACCATACCTATGAAAGGTTCATTAAGGTAGGTATCTGCACTGTGAGATAAAGTAGTAGTGCCAGAGCAGTGTTAAGTTTAACACCTGAATAAACTGCCAGCTGGTATAGAAAACACTGTCTGTGGTATAGATAACTATTTTTTTAAATAAGAAAACTGATTGGTAGTCAGCATAACTGAAATGCAGATGTCAGGACTTGACGAGTAGTCAAGTTTTGAGAGTTATTTTCTTGCTGCTGAATTTTGCTAGCATGGTTACTCTAGATACTGTCATATCCATCCCCTACAGGCACCTCCTTGTCAGGTACCCTGAAGAATTTCAGTGAGCCTTCTCTCAATGATAGAGCCAAGACATGTACCTTGTGATTAAGAGGTATTCCAGTGTTTCTAGAAAATGTTGAAAATATCAAAATATCATGTAGAAGATGTTGATTCATCTTAATAGACAGGCTTGGTTCCTATAAACGTGTATTAAAGGAATACTTGCCATGAGCCTTAGTTTGAAGTATAGCTCAAGAAGTCTTCCCTGTATGTGAGGAATGTATTGGAAAGTTGGAAATGCTCTGATCGTGCATAATCAACTAAAAACACAAGGTAATTAAAAAATGTGTCACAGTTTGCAGTTTATTAATCAACCTCTGGTGGACTCAATTTAGGATTGGTCAAATTGTTACAATATGATGCAATTCTTCTGTTCAGTACTAAACTGATTTGCAGAATGATTAATGTAGGAATTACTAGACTGCAAAGAAAGAAGTGTTGACAGTATTTAAGTTATGCATAAGGAAGGAATGTGTGTGTAAGTTTTTTGCAGAGGTTCTCTTGCATTAATAATCTCTTGAACATGAAGCTCTGAGCAGACCTAGGTTTGAGCCTCTGAACTAGGGGATTTAGAGGAGTACCTACCTTAGTGAAGGTGATGTTTGCCAACACATGTTTCATGAGCTGAGGAACAAAGAAATCATTGAACTGACCTGTGGAAAGGATAAGGCTATGTTGGTATAGGTTATGAAAACATGTGGGCTTTGGGATCCCAGAATCAGTTGCTTGGACATGTTTCACTTATGCTTGTAATGGAAGCAGTTTCCATTGCACAAATTGAACCCGAATAGTCATTTGTTACCAGCCCCCAGGGAAACGGAGACACCTGCTTGGCAGGAGCACCACACAGAAATGTTGAACAGCTGTGGGAACCTTGGGGTGGGAGGAGCAAGGGGAGACTTTCTGTGTTCAAGCTCTCCTGCCAGTCAAGTGTTGGGCTAATATTTTGCTTCAATGGCTCCTCTGTCTTGTGTCTTGTGTGATACTTGGTACATGAAGAGAGAAGCACTACAGTTTCTTGGCTGGAACAATTTTGTCTGACAGCCAGCTTTCTTTGGTTTGTAATGTAGGGGCTGAGCTGTAAGTGTTGATCCCTCCAGCATTTATTAACATTAGGCTATGGTGTCTACAGGCTGAGTCACAGATCCAGCCAAAAAGGTTGCACAAGGAGAAGGTCAGTTGCAGGTAAAGAGCATCATTATAAACTTGTTTAAACTGTCCTGATGAACCTAGAAGTCCTGTGAACTGGGAAAGCACCATTGGGTAATAGTAATAGACTTGCCCTTCTACCAGATGTTGAAGAAGATAGGATATTAACTATCAAAGACAGTTTTCATAGAGTCTTAGAATAATAAACTAGGAGTTACATGCCCAAATAATTCTGTTGTCCTGCTTGTGGAATTGCTTTGGTGTGATTAGAAGGTTTGAATTTTACCTATTCTCTCTTGAAGTGCAAAGAACAAGGATTAGAAAAGAAGCAACCAGAGAAACTTTGCTCTGACTGACATACGCAACTGAGATAACTGCAGCTACTTCCAATATAGCTGCTGTTTGAAGAGCTAATATTTGCTTGAAAAAATACTTATTGACTAGAAACAGGTACATTTTTTTTAATGAAGGACACAATGCTGTGGTAAGCAGATTTTATACTTCTTTCCAATGTGTCAGTAATGTAAAAAGAGAAGGCAGAGACACTATTTGTTTTTAAAAGTATCTTCATGATATGGACTCGTGTTCATTAATATCAAAGATATCCACCAGAGAACAGAAAACATTCTAAGGATACTTCTCTTTTTTCCACAGACCACCAGCTAAATCCCAGAAGATGTTCAGTGCTCTGGCACTTATGCACATACATGGTCTGCTAAAGTAACTCATTAGGTTGGCTCCCATGGTCCTCACCCCTTTGTGGGACCAAGCACTGTGCCTCATTTTCAAGTATAAACCAAATCAGCCCGAAGGATACTGAATATTAGAGTGGTGTGAGGGCCTTTCTGGAACAGTGGTCCTCTAGGGAAGTATGTCCTACAGCCATCCACAATCACAGCTACAGCCTGTGCACAATGCTTTACGGAGTGCAAATTGACATTTGTTGCTGCAAGGCAAACATCATCATCTCATCTTGGGCTTTAGCACACATGAGCAACAGCAGGAGCTTTCCAAACTGTTTGGATTTAAAAATGACTTAACATTATATTTTGGTAGAATAAATAAATGAATGGGAATACCAATCTTGTTCAAGGCAACAACTCTTGTGAACTCAGATGGGCTTTTTTTTTTTCCCATGCTAACTATTTCCAGATGGTGGTAGTTTCAGGATAAAAATACTTTAACATTTTAAACATACTAAGTGACAATATTCTCTGCTGTAAATTAGTTGCTTTGTTTAGGTAAGATACAGTAAATTATGAAGGCAAAATGAGATAATATATGAGAGAATATAACCTTCAGCATCAAATTTCCCTGCTATATTCTCCTTTCAAGAAAGCCTGTAGAGAAATTATAGAGAGAAAACAAAAAGATCTAAGCGGGACAGAAACATTTTTTGAAAACCACTGTTCTACCTTATGCACTGTGAAATGGAGGTGGGGAGAGGGGGAGAGTTTCTATGGAAAACCTCGAAGGCATCCCTGAGGGGGATTGAGAAATGCAATTTCATATATATTACAGTGCAACCTATATAGAAAACTTGTAACGGCATACATACTTCCCTCAACAACCATAGCCCCTTTTTTCATAGTTTTGAATCAACCCATAAGAGGGGAATAAAAAAAAAAAGAACCAAAACCAGAGTTCTGTCTATAAATATATGCTTAGTTTCTTCAGCTTTCCTAAGGTGCTTTGTTATGTTAGCTCTACCCACTTTTGTCCCCTGATGATTTTAGATTGCTTCTTGGGAGTTTAAGGTAGCTACTACTTGTTCCTATATAGTCCACAACATGCAAGGGCAGTTAGCTCCTATAATAAATAACAGTCTAGTTTAGAGGGACATGAATATAACTTTCATGAAATTAGTAATGCCCTTAAAGCTTCTCCCCAGAAAGTCATATCACTCCCTGCCTCCTGTATTTCATGTGGTGCTTCTCTTGTGCTTGTAATGTTCCTGTGGCACACAACTGTAGCAGTGCACTCCAGGTGGGTTCTGAAGAACACAGAGCAAGTCCCAATGCCAGAGTTCAAAAGGCAGCACTGTCCTTTTCCCTGCAATGGCAGACCCTCAGGAGGGAGGGAGTGTGCTTGCCTGGGTACACATGGATCTTCCAGAGCAGGCAGGCAGGGACTGAGGAGGGGCTGCTTGGGCCACTCAGAACTTACCTCCCGTCTGTCAGGGACTGTAAAGGGCCTTTATGAGGCTGCTTATGATTTGTTGTAGGGTGGGCTTGGCTGATGGTGTTTATTTTTGCAAGTATTTCAATACTCGGGCTTCACTTTCTTTCTGTGTTAATCAGACCTTCAGCCCAAGCCTGTTTCATGTCAGAAATGCTATTGATTATCCTTGATGCTATTGACCAAGGCATCCCTGGTAGACCTAAAATTTATTTCTTGTTCTCAAAAACAGAGCTAAGACTTTACAGCCTGACAAATGGATTTCCAGGGAAGTCTTTAGGTCAGCTAACCAGTGGGTGAGGAGAGGGGAAGGAATGAGCCAGGGGGTTAAGCATGCACATCAATGCTTCCACCCAAAGCAGCTGCAACCATATACTCTTTGCAAGCCTGCCTGTGACTGCCTGGAAAGCCTGAGCCTCAGTGTGACCTCACTAAGGCAGCTATTACAACCCATTAGCTTACAAAGAGAACTTGTGAGAAAGAAACCCATGCTTTCAGATGGAGGGTAGATATAGCCTTTTTCTGAACAAAATGTGAACTCTGTTAATGGAAAAAAACACACAGAATGGTGCTGAAAGGCAGATATGGTAAATAAAGAAATTCTATTCTTGGTCCTACTGGCACTACTTCACAAGGCAACTTGGCCCGTACTCTGAGAACTTAAAAACTACGTGTCAAGTGATGGACAGAAGTATGGTCTTTGTCTGACCCTTCTCCCCAAAAATGCTGTGTCTGTGCTCAAAAATTAAAAATTGGATAGAGATGTGAGCTGCATATTTGAATGCTGACTGGCTGAGGAAGATTAACTCATTTTCCGGCAGCTTGATGCATTAGTCACTTACAAAATAAAAGAGCCATCGATAGAAAAAACAGCTGCTGTGCTGCAGGTGAGGGCGGAATCACCAGCTTAGTGCAGACACATCTGTGCTGTCTAGACTGTCAGCGTAACCCAAGCATTGCAGGGGTTATGAAGATAATTTTGCTATTGGAAATTATATTGGCTCTGCTATAAACCTGTCAAAACTGTCAAGAGAGGTCTCAGGAGAAATTGTGTTTTCATAGGAGGCAGCTGGATTTGGTTTAATCCTCAGCTCTTCCCAGCCATTCTCATGCACATTGACTTTGTTCCCATTCTTTTTTTGGAAAGGGACCAGGCCTTCTGTGTTTGCAGAACCTGAGTACAGGTATAAAGATGGCTGCAAATTATAAATAATATGCTCTTAGTTGCCATGTAACAAACTTGTATGAGAATTCATAGCTGTTCTGCTATTGTAATTCAGCCCATGTTGAACCCACAAAATTTGGCTGTGCCTCAGTCACTCAGCCTTGTAAGCCTCTGTCAGATCTGAAGCAGCAGTTTAACTGGGATTGCTGCAGCCATTACTGCTTTTTGGGTAATCCCCCACTTCCAGTGAATTTTGTTGAGACAAAATTTCTTGAATCAGCTGAAGAACAGCTGTGTGGTTTAACCTTGCTCACCAGTGGGAACCATTTTTGCTACAGGTACACCAAGGTAGGTTAATGTAACAGCTTAATTTCATGCCCCAGCTCATTCAGATGATTTTGCCATGGAAGCAGGATGCCTCACACAGGGCAGGCTGGTGAGAGGTGACAACTTTCAGGAGGGGGTTGGTGCAAAGGAGGGTTATCACAAGAAGCTGAGGGATGGAACTGCTGCTGGTATTGGTAGACCTTGAAGATTATATGGGTCTGCAGGCTAGTCCATGCCAAGACTTCTTACCTAAATAACCTTCCTTAAAGGAAGGTTTCCCTTGTTCCTGACATCCAAGGCAGCTGGCCTGTTAGGCAAGTGTTGAGCAAGATTACTGCCATGTGCTTCACAGAGGAGCATCCTTATAACTCAATGGGTAAAGAACTGGGAAGACCCTGCCATGATTCCTTTTTCTCCCTGAAGAGGCTGAGCCACAAACTCCACACTGTGTAATCCCAGAAGCTCCTGTCTCTCTGGACCCAGCACAGAAAATGAACTATCTGCTGCCAGAAGCTAGGGCCTTTGTAGGTAAAGCCCAGAGTAACAGCAGAGGTGTGTGGCTGAGGGGCTTGAACCCAGCTCCCAAAGTAAATCCCCAGCCCACCTTCTCTTTCTGAAAATAAACTATGGAACTGCAGGATCTCTGAGAGGCTGCAGTTTTACTAGTGGAAAATTTAGGCAAAACCCTATAAAATAAATAAAGCAATTCCAGCAGAAGCCAGGGCAGGCACTGAAATTAGTGTCTGGAGCAATAAAGGCTGCAGAGCTAAGGCTACCATGTTACAATTCATGGGAGGAAGCACTTATCCACAGGAGGTGGAGAGAGGAAGGAAAGGTCAAGCACTCTAGCAGACAGGAAAGCTTTTATGTTTTAAGTTTCTGGAAAGTTTTTCTTCAAAATATGGTTTTGCCAAGTATCTTGTTTCCTGATTCAAACTGATCTATTTTTTCCCATCAAATGAAGTTTTACTTAAGCTGGTTTGTCAAGAGGGAAAATCCCAATCTCAATTTATATTTGTGTGGGGGAAAAAGATGAATTTAAAAAAAAGGCTGTTGACTAATAAGTTACATCTGTGTAACTGCCACAAAAATTTGCAATATGTATGCCAAGAAGTGTATGCCAAGTAACACTGAAAAACCAAAAGAGGGGTTATTCCATTTTAGACATCTCATTTTAAAATGAGGTGGAACTTTCTGCTAATTCTCAGCACAGGAATTTTTGTATTTTGTGGGGATTTTGGATGTGTTTTGGTTACATATAAATGGGATCCACACACTTTTGGTTGGACTATGTTTTATGATCTTACTGAAGTAAGAAAGCACTAAATCAAGGTTGCCTTCAGTATACCAGCAAACAGAAGAGCAAGAGTACAACATCACCTGTCTATCCATGGACTGTGAAGCTCGGTGGGTTATTGCTGGCAAACTCTTTGCAGGATGTTTCAGTCAAATTGAATTTGAAAAACTTATACTACAAACTGAATCTTTCAGGCTGTATGTGTATATCTTCTCATTTTGATGTAGGGCCTACCTTTCTGGAAATCTGTTAACAAACCCCCAGTTTTTGCGAGATTAATGCTATAAGGAGTACAGATTGCAGGGAGAGCATCAGGAAATTTGAAAATTTAATTCTTTGGAGAGGACAAATTTTTTTCTCTACACTTGTATTTTCTGACCCTAGGCCCATGAGTACTGTTTCTTATATTTATATGATTATCAAACTTAATGTCACACTGAAGTCTGAGCAATGCTATGTTACGTAAACAATAAAAAAATAGGTGTTTCAAAGTCATTCTTAGTTTGCTTCTGGGACACTAGAGGAAATAAATCAGGAGATTAACAAAAACCCCACCTCTAGAGCAGGCCAAAATTCAAGGTGCAGACCAATTTCAGTGCTCAAAACACAAAAGTCTTTCCCATTTTGCCCCAGTTTCTCTTTTACTAAATTTAAATAAAGAATAATTGAACAGTGATTCCAAAACTGTAGAAGTGAGGTCAAAACAAATCCTGGTGCTTTGTGTGTTTTGAAGCAAACATGCTAAATTTAATCAGCTACTAAACCTAAATACTTATGTTTATGAGTAAAAGTATTTGTGATCTAAAAAACAGTGCTTAGACTCACATTTAATGATACTTTTATTTACACACACTTTCTTATTTCTGCCATATTTTCAGGAGTGCTCAGAACCAGTTTTAGCTTCAGCACAAATTGTTGAAGAGTTGTTTATTTAATTTTGCTTAAATTAAAGCACTTAATTAAGTGTGAGCTAAATACTGTATAAAGGCCTATTTCTACATAATACTGAAAAGAGATGTTTTCTTTATACCTAATTCCATGATTGCTTTGCACCAGAAGTCATGATTGCACTGCAGGAGAATACAAAGGAAATCTATATATGCTGGAGGTTTTTCTCCTGACTGAAATGCTAATCATCTGCTTGACATCATGGAATTTTACAAAAGTTTAACAATGTCAGCTCCTGCCTTTTTCTTCCTAATGCTGTTTGCTTCACATCTGGGTTTAATCTCTGGTTAAACAAATCAGAATTTATGGAGTTTACCCCACAAATGGAGGAGTTTCTTCTCTTATCTCCTTGTCTACATACAAAATACTTGCTAATATAGCTGGCGCATATCTAACACCCTTGCTCAGTATGCCTTCTAAACAAAGATATGAATCCAAAGGCAAAAAAAATAATCCATAGAATAGCTAGTCCTGTGTATCTTGTGGGTTTTGCAATAGGAATGTTGGCAAAGGTCTTACAGGAAGAATGAAGAGGGCTCTCATCACTGCCTGGGCACTATTCAAGAGAGATAAATGCAAAACCCTATATTAGGACAAGAATAATCAGCTATGTAGATATAGGGTGGAAAACAAGTGGCTTGTGGCATTTTTTCTTAAAAGAGTCCATGGAATGTACTGAATCACAAGCTAAGCAGGAATCAACACTATCATGCTGTTGTGAAAAAAACCAAACACAATAGTGAGATTTCTAACCAAGAGTAGAGCCTGCAAGACATGTGAAATAAGCCTGTTCTGTGCTGTACTCAACAATGGTAGGGCTTCATCTGAAATATTGTATATAGTTTAGGCACTGCACACGAAGACGAATAAGAACTACCTGAGATTCTAAGATTACTGATCATGAGGAGAAATTTAGCATGACAAAAGTTGCATGAACTGAGGTGGTTTAGCCTCGAGAAGAAAATGTTCAAAAAGAGACATGATATTCCTCACAAATGATAAGCTCTTTGAAAAGGAAGGGGAAGAATGTTAATGCCCATGTGGCACAGATTACTTATGTATTAGAAAGGGGCTTTTTAGACCCTGCCCACCTCCCCATATTGTTCTTCATTTGAAACATGGAAGCTCTCTATCTGGATTCTAGAAGTATTCAGAAAGAAACACAATGGCACAATTGTGATTTGGATAACAATGACTGAAGTATCACACTGTAAATATTTTACAGGGCAACAGACAGTGATAAAAAGTGAAGGTCAGCTCACTGCTGCTGGGTGCTGGGAAGGTGAGCATGTACAGTTGTAACAGAACAGCCATGTATAAAATCCAACTACAGCCATAATTACAAGAGATGTTACTGAGCCTTGTCTTGTAGAAGAACATAAGAATAATCATATGGTAGCCACCATGTGTTGCCAGTCATAAGAAAAGGCTAATACAAACCTTGGACATGTGTACAGGGAGAAGAATTTTAACTTTACTTCTGTGCCTGGCAATGGAATGACTGCTGCTACACTTGGTCTAGTGAGTACAACTCAGGATTGAAGTTACAACTTGGAGAAAGTTCAAAGAATTGTCAAGAGAATGATTCAGGTGTTGGGGAAAAAACCCACCTACTTTACCTATGGATAAGAGATGGCTAAACTACTCTTTTATGTCCTTAATAGTTTAGGCAGGAAGAATTGACAACAGGTTCTTCAGTCCAGCAGATGAAGGTATGACAAGGTCCAGTAAGTAGGCACTGGAACTAAATGAAGCAGGACTACACACAGAGAGATTTTTTTTTGTTTGTTTAGTAAAGGTTACGAACATAGGAAAAAACTGTTAAAAGTGCATTTTATGTCTTTAGGAATTTTTTAAATCAAGACTGGATGTCTTCTGAGAGGGCGAACTGTAGTTCAAAACCTCATTTAGTGTTAATGAAGTCTTACCACTGTTCCATGGTGAGATGACTTGACTGCTGAACACTTTGTATTATGTTTACATCTGTGTGAAACTAGCAAGAAAATAGATGGATGAGGGAGAAAAAAATGAAAGAATGAAAATAAATACGGAGTTTTATTGCACATATTTAGAGTCTTGAATTGCTTGTTTTGATGCACTACTCTTGTAATGGTATCTTTCATTCCCTTTTCAACATGCAACATTACTATACAATGTCAAAGAACAGAAAGGGTTCAAGCACACAGCCAGCTGCATCAGATGGGTTCACCACGTGCGTCCTGTTAGTATAATCTGAGGTATGACTTGGCCTTCTCTTACAGTCGTGGCCCCAGAGGGAGATTATCACTCTTCTACTGCCCAGATGCACCCATATGTGAAAGCTAAAAGATGAAGAATAGTTTGCCATCATATGTTAGGATGACCTTGGGGTTATCCAGAAACGAATATGCCATTTAACATTTCTATTTTCCCATGCCTGCTCTAGAGATTAGAACTGACATGGCAGGGAAAAATACCTGGGTTGGAGAGATAAACCAGGGGAAAATGTTCTATGTTTTTCCTGCTTAACAGCTTGTGTCTACTCAAATATCAAAAATGGTGTAAGTATTGATTTTATACAAAAAGCAAAACATGTTACTTTTGTGTAAGATGATTTCTCTTGCAGAGAAAACCAGCAAATGTAAACTGCCCAAGGGAAAATAGAATTGCTTACATGACACTCCTGCCTCCATGGTCTAACAACTGCCATGCTCATCATCACCTTTTAAATATACAAGTGCACACATAGCCACATGCTCTGCTCCTTCTTCTCTGACAGCTTCAGCACGGCCAAGTATTACAGGTGCATTTGTGTGAGCTCCTCACAAGCCACAGCCCCATTAGCTGGAATGGAGAAGTATTAACCTCATCCTTTCACAGACGGAAAACTAAGGAAGGGACTAAAAGACAGGTACTGTGCATTGATGATCATGATGCAAAAGACCACTCAGCTAGTCTAGTTACCACACAGATACTTAGAGGATACACAAAACACAATAATGTCGGGAGAATTTTCACCCCGAACACTTGGAACCAGAAAATACCTGCCTCTGAAATAGCTCCTTCCTTATAGTCCATGACTGATATAAATTCTCTTCAACCAGAACTGTAATTCCTCATATGTTCACATTATCATCTGATTTGTTCCTATCTATAGATTTCTCTTTATAATATTCTTACTACTTCCAAACACATCTCTCTCCCTGATGTCACTGGAGTCCTCAAAATGGAGTCAAGGGCACAAAAACTAGGAGTAGCTAGAGTGAAGCAAACACAAGTCTCAGCTGCTGTGACTTTCAACCTAAGCCTAAGCAATGAATCAGCAGAGTAACCCCCTGCCCCTCTGAGTCCTGAACCTGATGTGCTGACACAAAATCTCGGCTCCTCCCTGTCAGTTTTCCTCTTTTCTGAATCTTCCAGATAACTCCCAGCAGCTGTCTCTGCCTGCCTACATATGGAACCTTTGCCCTACTTACTAAGCAAAATGTTTTCATTGAACCATGGTAGAAAAGACAAGTCAGTTTTAATTTAAAATTAGTATATGCTTTGTAGTTCTGTATTTTTAAACTAGTCTGTAAACTCAAAGGTTCTTGAAATTAAATTTCCTTTGCTTTGCCTTGTATGAGAAATCAAATCTCACTATACTGTATTAGTGACAGCTGCTATTCCTGGCCTTATTCCAGTCTCAAAATGTTTTCTGTCCTGAACCGTATGTTTCATGTACAGTTACTTGAAGAGTTTCACTAGCTAAGCCTGTTGAGATGAATCATCCCTCCTGCAAAGGTGTTGTGGGATATGCAGCAGAGTTATAAGAGCATTAACTTGGGTTACATAGCATAAATAAAATAATACATGTCAGTTGTGTGTTGCTGTGGCAGAAGAAGTGACTCAAATTGAAATAAATCCTAACTGATTTAGAATGAGCTTCACCAGCCTAGATTTCTTAAGAGGCAGGGAAGGCATATCTTTAAACTATAATAGAATTAGGCTGGGTTTGTGCATATTTGTTCCAGGGACAGTGTCAAACACACCTCTAGATTTAACTGCTGATGTCCACAGATATTGACCTATTCTTTTTTGTCTTCCTGCTCCAATGTCCATTTTGATGATGTAGAGTGGAATAATAATAAAAACTTTATCTCAGTCCCTCATTCAAGATGGCTGTCTGGTTTTCCTTAAGATACCTTATTGAATTTAAATCTTATCTACAAAGGATTTTAGAATGTCTCAGGTGCAGTTTGCAGTACAGAAACTTTTATGTCCACTTGGCCTTTGGCAGTATGAACTTAAGTTTCTATTTCTTTCATGTCTACTGTTTATTCCTGCTTTCACCACATTCTATTTACTAAGAAACATGTAAACTTTATGCTAGAGCAGAACTCCAGTCTCTCTTCCAAATAAACATCAAAATTGGCTGACAAGGGCATCATGCTCCACCTCACATCCAAGTCCGTCCCAGACAATCTGGGATGCCTCCCTTTGCAGAGTTATTGCACCTTTAGCCATAACAGAAGGACATTCCTACATCAACTCCAGGACAGTGTCTGGGTTGGTGGTAAAAGCCCTTTCAACAAAAGGGGCAGATATGTACCCTGATCTTCTTTTGTGGGCTGTGATTACTGATGTACCATGTCTGATAGGTATCCATCTCCACTTTTAACTGTGAAAGGCTGAAAGGGAGAGCATAGGTGACCTTCATGCAGAACCTGGGATTTATGATAGCTCCAGTTCCTGATTAGCTGGTCTCTCGTCAGCTCTAGGTGCTGTTTTCTCTGAATCCCAAAGAGCAAGGTTATGTGGTCACTTCAGCTCAGTACAAATCTACAGTTCTCCATAGAAGTGTAGCTTTAATGTTACTTGTTCAAAGGAAAATTTCTTGTGAATTTCAAACACTTAACAATTGAAAACAGTATGGTTTTGTTTGAGAAAAATATAGTCACAAAGAAAAAAAAGAAAAATAAGATACATTTATGACTGAAAATAAATCTGCCAGATGTTACCATTTTCCAGTAAACTGAGTTCACCTTCAGTGGGCCACATGCATATGTACAAATAAGACCTCAACAATTCTCCTTTCTACCATGCTTTTCAGGGACTATTATGCCTTCCACAAGCTGCACAGACACTTTGTGAGCCAGAATCTCTGGTCCAGTCAAGTCAGGTTCTAGGCAAGACTGATGGGTAGAGCTGAGGTAGGTTTGAATGACATTCAAAGTCCTCTAGTGCTGCAACTCCCCAGGATACAGGCCAATACCTGAATTAAACAACAGACGTTCATTCTAACTGATGTGTGGTTTCCCACAGTCCTGAACTTCAAATATTTAATCTGTCCTGGAAAAAACCTCCCCCTAAAAATCCATGATAAATAATGGATTCTCCTGCAGCACAACTGGAATAGACCTCTCAGTGCACAACACCAAATCTAATTTTGTAAAAGGACAAATGGAGCCAATTGAGTGATTTTACTGGCTACTGATTTCTTTGAAATAGTTTATCACATACATGAAAATATATTGCATTGCCTCACTTCAGAAGTCATCTTTGTTTTCTTTTTAATTAAGTTATAGTATTTATCTTGATGACTAAACTTCAGGACGTGTGAATTCAGTGGCATTATAGAAACCATTGTATATCAACTATTTTTGTACCTACATATGCCTGTAGCTGCCTGGGAAGGCAGAGCTGGAGAAGTTAATTGTACAATATTTAAAGGTTGACTCACAGGTATTTAAGAGCTATAGAAGACTCCTAGTTCAACCTCTCCAACACACATACAGACATAAGCACATTCACATCTGAAATCCATATCACATATAGGAGATTGAAGTACTTCAAACTTAAAATTAGTGTAATTTAAATAAGAAACCCAAAGAAGTATTAACGCTGATTGTTAGAGCGCGCCAGCATTTCACAACAGCTATAAATGTGGGAGATTCAACATTTTTGCACTCCTTCTCCTGCAGGCACAGCTGAGGAATGTTCAGACGCTCTCATCCACAGCTATATTAGGTACCTGTCTCAAGTGCAGCAGCAGCTTCATAAGTTATACTCCAGAGAATGGAGGCTTAGACATATAACTCACCAGACTGATGCATTCTTGTGTTGTCTATTCATTTAGTATTGTACAGAACAAATGTGCATCTTTGGTCTCCTGATGAAATGTAACTGTTTTCCGAGAATATGGTTCTATCACCCAGTTATATGCAAGCAGAACTTTCAGGGCCAGGAGGGAAGAGTAATGAGATTACTTAGAGGTGAGTTCTAATTGGCCGGACATCACTCCTGCTTCCTTTTACACATCTCTATTATTCCATTCCCCTTGTTTAGCTTTTCTGGTGCAAAACCTAAAATAAATCAAGAGGCAATGGTGTTCCTAGATGTCCTAAAGGCTGATTTTAAGTTTACAGTCAGCCTTATGAATTGAAGTTATTTGGCTTATGTGTTTATACTATTCCTTTCTGACCACCTGTGACCCATTGCAGAAGGTCGCATTAATAGTCTTATAATCAGGTTTCATTGATGATATAATTTTCAAGGTGCTTTCAGGCCATTTCAGGAATGCTGTCTTCTTGTTACAGTGCAGAACTGTGATTCAAAGTACCTAAGTGCTATTTTTCACTCTGACTGGTTTAGAGGAGAACAGTGGCTAATCCTCCAAGCCAGCCCAAATCTTAAAGTTTCTGTTTTTTAAAAGATGAGGACAGTACTGTTGACCTTTGTAGCTTTGAGATCAGTTACTGAGAACTATAAAATCTAGAACGACTGCAGCTCAGAATTTACTCTCCCTACAGTTGTATGTGACAGCTGTACGTTTATGTATTCTGTCAAGCAGGTAAGTACTCCAGAAAACTTGCATCCTTAAGGAGTTAAGAAGGTATGGCACAAAATAACACATTAAGTAAAACAAAATTTTGATGGAGTAACTTGCTCTACCTGCCATATCTGATGATTTCTAGAAGCCCTCTGGGAAGGGAAGCCCAGCTTCATCCTCTTTTCTTACTAGATGCATTTGCAAATCACTGGTAAATGGTCTCTTCCAAGTTATTAGGTCTCTAGAAGCACAAATAAAGTAAATGTGAGTAATATAAATACTCCTCTCCACACAGGAAGTATAAAGTTCCAAGTTTAAGTTCAGAAGGATATGAGCCTAAAATCTTCTTTAATTTTTATGAATTTTCAATGTGCCTATCTAGATGTAATGTCCTGGATTACTTACACTTTGTTTATAGTAACAGTGGGTACTCTTTAGTGATTTTATTACTTAGATCCCTAGAAAGAAGTAGGAATGGAGCAAGAAGAAAGGGCTGAAAACTCAGGTCCAAAACATTCATAATTAAAGAAGATTGATACAAAAAGGGAAAATCAGTTTCCTAATTAAGCACAAAAATATTCAGAACAACTGGTTTGAAAGTTTCTAAAGCCACTTTTCAATTCTGGAAACATTATAGACTCAGAATAGAAAGAGGGCCAGATCTTACACAAAATTAACTACTATGACTGTAAGCAAATTTAATGCCTCTGTTCAGTGGCCCATAAGAAGAAAAATATGCAAAGAAAAATTGGGATTGAACCACTACAACCCCAGGAGATTTTCTTGCTAATCTGAAAATGAAATAAAAACCCAAATGAATATAGAGTACAGCTACTTATAAACTTAGGACCAATTATGTTCAACTAGGTTGCATTTAGCAACTAGCATCCTGTCATCCTAAGTGGGCATGACTTAGTGCAGGCACTTGTTTAATATAAAATCTCCCAGACATCCTAGAGAGTTTATTATTAAGGCTTCTGAATTGGCCTAGAAGTTACAGCTTATATACAGAATTTACTTGTGCTTCACATCTTTGGAGATATCAGTATTCAATTTTTAATCTGAAAATGAAATTTAGCCAGAAGAGTTTATTAAGCCTTTTACCACTCTATTTAAGGAAATTTACTTTAGGCACCCGATTGAAGCTCCCCTGCTGCGCTCTTTTCATTACTTCTCTCCCAATCTCTAGTTGATATTTTCTGTTTTGCAGAAACACTGTTCATGGTTATGGGCTGATGTCCCATCTTTCCCTAGTC
>VYZT01036199.1:0-11794 GCA_013400735.1 Pomatostomus ruficeps | reverse complement strand
TGCATGGTAGTTTAGAGAGATTTGAAACTGAGAGTAAGTCAGAGAGGCTTTTGTGAGTGCCTGCAGGAAAACACAGCCTCATGATATCCATCCCAATTGTGTGATACACGCCCTGTCCACCTATGTGTCAAACTTTTCTGCTAATGAATTTGTTTAAATTCTGTCTAGACTGGATCTGGATGAGGGAGGGAGATTTGAATTACCTGTCTGAATGTCTCCTATTAAAAAAATTTTTAAAAATAGAAGAAAATATTTTAGGAGTGTGGGGTGAACTACATTTGACTCTATATACCTCATGGCCAATGTGGTGTGCTTCATTTAAAAAAAATGGTCAGAATATTGTAATGTACTTTAGCAGTCAGAGGTCATGGGGATCTCTAACATAAAACAGAGATCATTCCAGCCCTCCAAAGAGCATAAGCGAAGCAGAGTTCTGCTCTGTACGCAACACTTCCAGACTTTTTTCTCTATTTTATCTCTAGCAGGAAATCTAGAAGGGCGTAGTGTAGCTACATCAAATGTGCAAAAAAATATTTTAAAAATCTCAAAAAAACAAACCATCAAAAAAGCCCCAAACAAAGACAAAACCCACTATATCAACAACATGGCTTAAGCTCAGCCATGGCACCCCAGAGATGGCTCTTGCTCGTTTTATGCCTGCCTGGAGAACCTGACTGAAATCTGAAATCAAGCAAGGACCCTGCCTTGCAGGGAGATCTAGAAAGCCCACCAAGGTACCATTAGACCACAGAGCCATCTCAGCATCAGTCAGCCTTCCCCTGAACAGGAAGAGTGGCTCCAGGGCTGTAATTCACTCCTGGTGGGCATAACCCTGTGCCCCTTGCCAAGTCTGAAAATAGAGTCCTTGTTAACGGGTCCTGCAGCTGCTCTGGCTGCCAGCTGCCGCTGGTGAGGCGTAAATCTGCCTTTGTCTCTACTAGGTGCTCTGTCTCCCTGTCTCTTCATTATTTTCCGAAGGGAAAGCCTTTTCTCTGACCCAAAAAAGACACTCAACACTCTTAAAGAAACAGTGTCCTGGTCTTTCTTGTGTTGAGAGGCAAGCAGAAGCTCAGAGCACCTCTCCTCTAAGCAGTATTGCTCTGCTCAGTTGAAACTTTAGAGCCTTTGGGTTAAACAAAGCAGAGAAAAAATTCTTTCATTAACTTACTTATGGAAAGACCTTGTCTGTATGACATTTAACACTTTTTATAGACTGCGAGGTACAGAGTTTAGTCAGCTAGTTACTTGACTTGAATAGTTTTTCATCCTGTGTTCTCCAGGATGAAACAGCACCCAGTGTTTCAATGCTATCTGTAGATGTCACACTCAGTACCTCTCTTGCAGGAAATGGGTTGTTTTTTAAATTTAATACTCAACTTCATAAGACTTTTTTTATTATGACTGTAATTCATGTACGTGGAAGTCACGTACAGGAGGCCACTTTTCCAGAAGATGTAAATCCCATTGAAACCAGTTGGACATAAAGAACTTGCTATTTGGCTAAATAAAGTTACAACTTTAGAATCCTAAGAATAAACAAATGGTGATAAGTCATCTGTGTCAAGTTCACTAACCACTATAATTTCAGAAAATTGTTTTTAAGGGTGATTACTAGAGTTATTAATTAATTTTTTGCCATCAGAACTAAGAAATTGGAAAATATTCAAGACTAGAATTGAGTTTCATAGTTTGATAAGGAAGTAACAGATCTCAGAGAACCATGAGCTGTGACTGATCTCACAGTAACTGTTGAGTAACTGAACACTAGTCTTTAACAAACAGAAGAATACAAGCTCTTAGGTAATACTTCATTTCTATTACCAAACACTGGATAAGAAAACAGAATTTATTTTGGTAACTGCCAAATAAGTCTGTTCATTATAGTTAAAATAGTTTTATGCTTTAGTGGACTAAATATAATAAAATTGACAAAATGCTGAGTTCTAGTTGCTACTTTGATATTTATTTTATATAGCTTTTTTAAGGTAAGCTATGAATATTTCTTTTATTTAATTTTTTGCTGTCCATCAAAAAAAATTTCCTGGTTCATAAACATTCACAACACTTATTTATGTCAGATGTTTTGATAATTAGCAAAAATTTGTTTAGTTTTAATAGAGTCCTCCTAAAATTCTTAGTGAATCATGCCACTTATTAGATTCTATTGATCTTTAATTTTTAAAAAGTACTTTGGAGTAAGATAAACTGAACTGTTCTCTGAGAAATAACATTATGTATATAATTATTAGTAAAAACAGAATTAATAATTTAATGTTAGATGTTGGAAACACTGGCCTGGTGCACAGATTTAACATGGTAACCCATTTATAATGTTTGCTCTTGTTTCTTCCTATTTGAATATATGTAAATTATTTGTAAAGCAACTTCTTCAAACTTACAACACAAGTGGGCCACGCATAAGAGAGTTTATTGACTTGCATGAATAATTGCTTTAATAATTTATTAGAGATCTTTGAAGACGAGACTGTTAAGTTTCTTACAGGATACATGGCAGATGGGTGGTCTTCAGAGTATAAAAATTATTTGGAGATAGTACCACTGTGATGCACATACACACACGCATAAATGGAGAGAAAGCAGCATGGAGTGTAAGAAGGATAATGAAAACACATATATGATATTAGAAGATTTGGTCTTACAAAGTAAATTTTTTAAATGGTAAATATACTACAGTTAAAGAACCGCGAATATTGCCTGAGAAGACATCTTAATTTCATAAAAATAATAATTGGAAATGATGCAGTAGAGATCACTGAAGACTCAAAAAATCTTGCATTAAGATAAATAAATTTTCTATAGGATATTGAATAAAACATAATTAGCTATATAATAGAAAGTCAGATTTAATTTAGCACTAACTAGATAGTGAGATTTGAATGATGTGAGCAGTGATAGCTGTTAGCAAATAAAAAGACTGAAAGTTGTCAGAGAAAAATCACTACCATGATTTTACTGTAGACAATGTGTGTTGGTAGAACACAAAGTAAATATCACGGGGAAAAAGAACTAGTAAACAAAGTAAACTGCACAGCAGGACTGTTTTTAAAATTTTCTGTTCATTTTAGTAATATCTTTTTAATTAAATGACCCAATAATACCTATATACCTATCTTTTAGGTGAATACAAACAGAGACATAGGACATTTCTCTGTACATAAATAGGTCCTAATGGGAAGAAAGACTACTAATTACAAGGCAGTAGAGACAAGGTAGTACATTTCCTGAACTCTGGAAAAAATGAACTTTATAAAGAAAGAAATATAAAAATGGGAAGTATATTACAAGTAAATTGTGAAATAATAGCACTGAATTAAAGCCTATGTACTTGTGAAGACATTTGGAGAATTTTATTTTTTCAAAATGTTATTTCATTTCCAACTGTATTTGAAAATTTCTGATATCACAAGAAAAGCTTAAGCGTCTAGTACAATGTTCAATATTACACACGCTACATTTCTTTTCATAAAGACAGTTTATTGAATGAGCTTGAAACAGGAATATATCTATATTACATACAGATAGGAACAGATTTCTCATTTATTGAAGGTAATAATTATCTGTCTACTGACTCAGATGTGCTTTTGATCAGCTCTTTTGATACTCTTGGCTTTCTTGTACTTTGTGCATGTAACTATTGGCTGCTCTCATTACTTTTATATACCAAAGATCCTTAAAGAATTCTCCATTTAGATAATTATTCCTCTTTGTAATATATGGAGACAAATCCTAGAAGTTTATTTAACGTAGAGCAGTGTAATGTCAATCTTTTTCAAAAGTGCTGTACAAACACAGTTATGACAAGTCCTTATGTTACTTGAATAAGCATTCAGATGGCTGCTCTCTGCAAAACAAGCTAATACATACAACATTTGACAGCAAATAAGTAAAAAAGCAAATTTGTAACATTTTTCCTCTAAGTCAAACATCAATTTTGGAAAAATAATCCTTTTCCCAGTTTTAAACTGACGAGAAATTTTCCTCATTTAAAAAAGATTCATCTGGTTTTAAGTCAAAATTACTCCCTTTTGTCAGAAAACAGATCTCATTCTAGCTATACAGATGTCTTTCTGCAAAACACTGGAAAGGGTTGTAATCTGAAGTAGGGATATCCTAGACTATATTTTCATTAACTGAATTGTTCATCCATTTTACAGTGCATCCTACATTGTTTTTCTTTTTTCTTCATTAGAAAACAACCTTTTCGTGCACAATGATTATTCAAATGTTACTTAAATTTTATTAAATGCCTTTCTTCTTTAATGTGCAGTACGTATCTCCTGTCCTAAAAGTGCAGAACACCTTCTAGAGAAATTTGTGGTGAATATGTCTTAAAACCAGTGAAACTGGTCAATTGTCTCATCAGCAACCCATTTGGAAGCCATTATCCATGGTCTTTGATGATAATTTCCCCAACTGTTGAGAGTATCTTTAATTAGGCACCAGAACTCAGACCAATAAAAGTATTTATATGTCAGATTCTCAGGATATGGATAAGTGAGGTTCTGTAACAACTCATAAAATTGAAAACTGAAATGTGAGAAATTGGTCACATGAACATATAAAAACATCCTCTACATGGAGATTTCCCATGTTAAAACATCAACAATATATACCCCAAATCACTTACAATAATAAGTGTAGTTACACTTAATTACATTACAGTTTCTGAAAAAGTAGAATTCAGTATATCTGGGGTTTTTAGTGAGATGAGAGCATAAAATTTGTATTCATGCTTTCATGACCCTTTTAAAAAAATTCATTCTTTTCTTTCTTCCCTCACCCCCCAAAAGTAAAATCTACGAGCTTTTACTATGCATTGAATGCAGTATTTCACAGACATGCTGGCATACTGGTTTCCTAACTGCAAATTAAAATATTTAGATATTTAGTTTCCCTGGAACCAGAAGTTTAGATCATGTCCAAGTTAACTCAGGTCATAAGTTTTCAAAAGTGGATGCACTGAGTGCAATGGCAAAGGCAGTGTGTAAAACTGAATTAAGATATTACAAGTGCAATTCCAAAAACATTGCAATTAACAAAAGAATAACAAGAAAGGATACCAAATTTTAGGGAAAAAAATTGTCTAATTTTTTGGCAGTATGTAGCGTCTTCTGTACAACCTGGAAAACTACAGCTTTAATATTGCAAAAATACTTATTTGATCCCCAAAATGAGCAATAACTGTGATGTAAGCAGGCTATCAATACAAAGTAAACAATACAAATCACATGAAATTTTAAAAAATGGCTCTTCACATTCCCTACATTTACTATGATGTTGCAAAACAGGACTGAATGAACTCAATGAACTGAGTACTGTATAAACCAGCTCAGTAGTGTTAAATACAAGCCAATATTAAACAAGCCTTGCAATGCTCTTTTGCTACCAACATCAAATAACCTTCTTGTTTCATCAAAGCCAGCATTCCTACTTTCTTAACAAGCAGTATAAACTAGACATTATTTGAATAATCTTACGAGGTTGCATATTTGCAAATGGAAGTCCTGGCAGAAAAGTTTTCATCTTTTATATTTTCTATCAAATTGTAGCTCCTCAGACTTAGAATAAATTCAATTTAAAGTATCCCATGCTACGCTTTCAGGTAGACCAACAGCCTTGGAATTCTGAATATTTGAATTTAAATGTGTTTAAATATGTTTTCTAAAATGACTGACACAAATACACCCTAACTGTTACTGCTTGGAATGAAATAGGCCCAGTCCCATACCAAAGTTAACAAATATGTAAAAATTATAAATATTTAGATTTTAATTGTAAAATTAAATCAAGGATATTCCTGGAAAATGGAAAATGTGATTTATTACCATTGGTTTTTCTCCAAAACAACCCAAGTACCCCAATCACAGTAAGTAACTTGATTTTTGACATTAAATTCTTATCAATCTCCCAAGAAGAATGAGTGTAACATAGCTTACACAGAAGCGTTTACTTATGTCTCTTCATACTTGCTGAAGCATTGTATTACAAATCTGTCTTAACCATGTATTTTCATACTATAAACACAATTCCTTTTATAGCAATAGTGATGGAGGTAGTACAGGTGTTTTATATCTTTGGATCAGTGAAGGTCCCATTTTCTCTGATCTGAAATACGTACAGTGCCTCCAGAACAGTTTCCATATAGTACTGAACACTGGGTAAAATAAAATAATTGCATTTTATGAGTTACAATACATGTTGTGTATTTATACACAGAAGTATTATATACTGTACTGTAAACATAATTATAGATGTAATTTACTCTAGAGTTTGCAATACATTTGGAACTTTTAGAACTTAGTAAACACTAGTAGGAAGAAATCCATTAAGAAAGAGATTGTGCCAGTAGAGAGTTATTTGTGTAATTAATATAATATAATAGATTGCAATATTATTGTAACATTACACTATAATGGTTGATTGTAATTGGTCCAATATATCTTTAGATTGTATAATAAAGTTTTACTATAAAAACACTATAAGTAGAAATATATTGAATTTATGTATTTTTTCTTGAAAACTGGAAACAAAATTAGGTAGGATTTTAATGTGGAGGAATTTGTGCTCACTAGGGATCTCTTTCTAAACAGGAAAGTCGATGTCGTGGTGAAAATGGCTGAAGATTTCCAGGAAAAGGCATTGTTCTCTTTCGGGAATAGAGCAGCTTAAAGCATTCCTTTGAAGGAGGGGGAAGTTACTTAGCCCATGCGGGAATAGAAGGTCAGTCAGAGTGAATGTTAAAGACTGAAGATTTGTTGCTGCACAACTGTGGAAACTTTTATAATTTTTTAATAGAAATATCTTGCTAAGTAGCATTTTGGCATTTTCTAGCTGTAGGGAGCTGGAACAATTCCAATTCATGTAATTACATTGTTACTTACTCTCTCCCTCCCTGAAGTTTCAATTACTTTCATCATCATTCTTTCACATCCTGTCCAGAACTACCAAAGGTTTCCGTATTAACAGGACTTACATTCTAAATAGAGCTAGTGACAAGGCTTTTAATCCATAACGGCTGTTTAAAGAACAGAATCATGCAAACAAAATGAGCCTCATTTTTTCCCAGTTATTTGGAAAATAAAATTGGTCTAAGAAATGTAATTTAAACAATACTTTTCTTGTAAAGTTAAACATCATGTTTGACCCAGGTCATCCCTTTTCAATTTTATGGTCCACTGAAACTTTTGTGACCAGCATATTTGGAATTAACAATGAATCAATTATTTAAATTAATGGAATTTCAATCTAGATATGATTTCATTAGACAAAGAAATATTCTCAATGAATTATTTGGTATTTTATGGTGTCAGTGGCAATATATTGGAAGGGACTGAGAACTAATCTGGGAGGTGACACAGTGCTTGCACCATAGCCCAGTTGAAATGTGGTGCAACTTCCCCTATACTGCTGCTACTGGAGGCCTGAAACCCCTTAGTCCTTTGGCACACTAATATTTAAATAAAGCCTAGCTGGAATTCATTGGACTTACCTACATGGCTTAAGTATATAAAATCCTATAATGTTAATAGCAAAATAGTGCTCAACTTCAGTAAAGACAGACTTGCCTCCATCCTGTTGAGATACAAGACATGGTTGCTACTGCAGAGCAGCCTGCTGCCAGTGAGAGCAGAGGGATGCTAAGGGGATGCAACAATCCCAGATTTTCCCTTCTGGAGGCCCACAGTTACTGTGGCCAGAAGGGAAAATAAACTGCTACTCTGGAGAAATTCAGGCCCAGGTTAACAAGGGAGTTTTCAGCATTGAGAAACAACTCATCACAATACTACCTTTGTAGAACACACTTCACCTAAAACATATGGAAAGCAAATCAGTAAATAGTTCTTTCTCTTTTAAATGATACTCAGAAAGTCAACATTTTAAAAACAAAAAGCAATTTGCATTTAAAATGTCAGAACCTATTTTCAATGTGTATTGAGAGCAAAGGAAATCAGACACACAGAAATTTGAAACTTACTTTTTCTCTGCAACCTAAGGCATCACTTATCTCTGATCTGATCTGATCTTTTCTCAATGAAAAACTTGATAGGGACAATAGAATAAGTTACAGAGAAAAAGGCAAATTATGGTACATACCTCAAGATATTGTTGGGAATGTGTTCTTTGAAAGCTAGCAGCACTTTCATTCAGAGCATTTTCAATTGCTAGGCTCATCCTTTCTTATCAAGATATTTTTCCCTTAGTTATGCCTGTGAGTCTGAGTTCAGTAGCCCACAGATCTCTATACTTATTTTCAGGAAAACACCACAGTAATTCCCAAAGATCCAAACACAGCAGTTTTATATGGCAATGCTGAAAATGTGGTCTACTTCTGAAACTATATGTGTTATCTCTATGTTACAGGAAAAGTCCATTTCTTAACACCGAAGCATGGGGTTTATATGTTGTACTGCGAATGTGATGCATTTAGTCCAAATGGTAATAATCTGACTTCACAAAACATCCTAAATATCTTGAAATGTAACCAGAGTAGACATGTACATCAAACATGTATCGCTAAAGAAAAGATTTAGATTGAACAAACCCTAAGTAAAAGCAATAAATTATAACACTAATTGGCATAAAAGAAAGCTCAGATTCTTACCAAACAAATGTATCTTTTCTCCCTTCTTCTCTTCTCTTCTCTTCTCTTCTCTTCTCTTCTCTTCTCTTCTCTTCTCTTCTCTTCTCTTCTCTTCTCTTCTCTTCTCTTCTCTTCTCTTCTCTTTCCATTTCTGCATAGATCTTATTTGCCAACAGCAAAAGTAACAACACATTTTAAGACTGGCTATCCCAGAAAGAACCTAGTACAGTATTCTCATGCTTATCTCCACAAGTGCATAGTGCCTGGTAAATAATTTCTTAGTAACTAGCTAAATATGTGGACTGAAAAAATCTCCATCTTCTGCCCCTTTCAAAGCTGAAACAAATGCTTGTCATATCCTGAAATTACGAATATATATTCTGTTGTCAACTAAGCAATTTTTAAGGAGGTTTAAAGGACTCTTCTACCTGTTTTCTGGAAATAAAGCAGTAGGAGTGCAAACCTAATTTGGAAACCAGTTCATGATGTGGATGTTTCTGAATATTATCTCCTCCTAGGATCTGTACCTGGAATGGAGAGCAAGCATTGTGTCCCTATGGAAAATGCATGCAAGATCTAAAGATTTCCAGCTATTTCCATATACAGCTTGCAGGAAAAACAGACCCATATTTTACTGGAATCTGTTGGGAGATACGCTTTTATGAAACATTGTTTTTGACTTATTGCTAGTTTCCCTCAAGCATCTGTTCGTCTGAAAGCTCATAGCCAACTGCACCCACTTCATCGGCCCTGATGTCCTCAGTCCTGTTATTCTGTACTGGTTTACTCAGTTTTGAGTGCTGTCTCCTCTGCTGATGATTGTTCAGGACAAATTTTCTGAGAGGGATAAGAGCTGCCAAGAAGTAGTTTAGTGTCTGTCTGACAGAAAATTTATGATGAAATCATAATATAGCTTTTGTTATGGCTGCGTGCTTCATTTCATTATGGCTGCACTTCAAGCACGTGCCTGCCTGCAGAAATTCTAGCTGTACTTTCTGTTGTACAGGGGCTCCAGAATGTAGGATATCCATGTATCACAGAAACTCTGGACATCTGGGAAACCTAACATTAGTCTTAACAGCTACACTGAGAAAAAAATTCAAAGCTAGTCACTGCTCATGACAGGGGGGTTGGAACTAGATGAACTTTAAGGTCCTTTCCAACTCAAACCATTCTATGATTATATGATTCTAAGCTGTTTACCCAGTAATGCTACAAACCTCCATGTGTCTTTTAAATTTTTGAGAACATTGTCCATTGTTCTTTGTGCTGCAATAGCTTGAATAACTCAGTTTGAATGCTATATTGAATTGTTTTGACTAGAAAGCGGTCTGTCTTCTAAGCTCGTGAGGGAGATGGTAAGAAAGTCTTGAGGCTTTCAAAGGTAACTTGAAACCTTATAACAAAGCAATTAGCAAGGAATATAGACAAAAAGGAGGCAGTATCCAACCTGGCATCTGCATTGGAGGGTGTGATTGCCAACTGGCCTGCACTGAATGCACCACTAAACTTGAGGAACATTTAAAGTGTGTCAATGACAAACATTACTCATATTAATTTACTTTATTTGCATACAAGGTGACTAATGTTGATCTATGTCCATTTAGGATTTTTCCTCTCATTCTCTCAGTACCATTCTTTATAAAATGAAAATCTTGTTATTATTAAGATTCTTGCAAAGATGCATTGATGCATCTTCACAGTTGGCCATGAATGGTAAGTTTACATTGACATGTATAATCTTCACATTTTTGGAACTATTTTGAAACTGAATTTATTCTCCATTAACTGTTTTCAGGCAGCAGTGGCGGCTCACCTCTCCCTGCACTTTCCATAGTTTGGTTCAGAATTTGTCTCACCAAAAAAAGCTTCTAGCTATGGAAGTACTGAATGGCCAAAACTCTTTCCAGTATCCCCATCTGTGAAAAAAAGTGGATGGAGGATAAAGGAACAACTTTTTAGAACTTTAAGTCATTATTTGCACTGATAATGTCTAGGTTAAATAATGGGGCATATACCTATGCCTACACAAAATACAACTAACTGCTTTGCATTTCACTCAACCCTTAGAATATGCCAGTATACCCAAGCATCTCAACATCACTAACCTCTGTAAAATGCTATACAAAAAAGTGGCCTAAACAAATGAAATGTTGATCTGCCTTTTATTAATTTCATTTTTTATCTTGTATACAGATGTTTGACAGCTGTGATATTCATGGGCAATGCATTTGAAAAAGAAGACATAAATATTCAGAGACATATTAGAATGCTGTTCAATGTAAGCACCTGTCTACTTAGTGTTGACAGAAAATCATTTACTTTGCTTTATACATGTTCTCTCCAGAGACTACAGAGGTCCTATTTTATTTAAAGAGCTGGTCCCAACACCAGTCCTAACTCTTGAAAATGCAATATATACATCTAATTATATTTATTAAGGAAACAACTTTGGTCTATATTTTCACTAATACTGAAACAATTTTTTCAGCCTCTACTTCAGAATTTCCTTCCCTGGGGAAATGAAAGGGGAAAGGGGAAAGGGAATGAGGAGTAAAAAAAGCATGACCCCATGATGTCTTTTAATTGCAACATCACAGAAGATGACACAGAAAGAAAAATATAATGAAAATAGTACATAAAAAGATATGTAATGTAAAAGGGATCACTGCCTAATCTTTCTTTCCCAATGCTCATATAGTTCCATTAACTTTAAGAATTGACATAAATAAAGCTAATTTAAATGTTTTAAAAAGGGAAAGAGGTGGTCAATATCAGGGTATTTTGAAAAAAAACCCTCTCAAATATTATGAAATGTGGGGGTTTTTCTGCTTTTTGATAGTATGCCAAAAGACCAGTGGAAATAAGACTCATCTGATGACTGGGACTGCTAGAGCTCTCAAAAGCCAACCAACAAAAAAAGCCCCATGAAACCCAAAAACAAAACCAAAAAAACCCCACCTCAATCTCCCCCAAAATCTCTATCCTGAGCGAAATAAATACATGAGAAATCTGGAAGACATTAATTTTAAGTCTGAGAGAGTAATGACTCTCACAGAATGTACTTCTCCAAGAAGGAAGAATCATTTCACAATAAGGTTCTATTTTCTATAACAAAGAAAGAGTATGATGATAATGACCTTTAAATCTCCGTATCCAGACCCAGGATCATGGAGAGGAGAGGAGAGGAGA
>VYZT01036194.1:10726-42488 GCA_013400735.1 Pomatostomus ruficeps | reverse complement strand
GTGGCCACACAGACCTCCATGAAGAGTGGTGCCTGTACTGGCACCTTTAAATGCACATAGAGCCCTCACATAGCCATGAGTCTCACAATCAGCCTGGACCTGTTCCTCCCCTCTGTGATCAGGACACACAAACCTGCTCACTAGCTATCTGTTCACATGAAACTGGTTTTGTCCTGTTTCCTCTCTATTTTCCTGTGTTTGTTCCTCCCAGTTCACCTTAGTCACCCTCTCTCCTCATCTTTGGTCCTTACCTTACATATACCATAAAAAACTTTGAACATTCCCACAATTAACTTGACACATCCCTTAATAATTTTTACACAATCCACAAATCATCTTTCCCTACTCCATTTTGTGATAAATCCTGTACCCTTGTAGGCAATAATCTCCTTTTAGTCTGAAGGCCTCTGAGAGAGAGTTTCTGCTGCTGACTTATCTCAGTGGGATTCACACCAGGGACATTAATTTTCTCTTCGTGGTTTTAGAGGCAGCTGATTCATTGTGCTCTAATTTTCACTGATTAGGTTTTCACTGATTGTGTTACTATGGGTCTTCCACTCATGACTGTTCCTTAGATCCTTGCTGGGTCTTTCTGTCCAATCTGCTTATCCTTTCATCAGAGACTCTACAGACAGCTTGCTTTTAAACGAAGCAAATGTGAAACTTTTAAAGAACTGAAAGAAAATGTCAGGTTTTTCTTCCACTAGCTTGCTTTACCTGTTTAAGGAAGAAGTTACCCAGTTTGGAAACTGAAATAAAAATGTATCCCCAGCTTTGCTATGCAAACCATAGGAAGGATAGTGTGAGGAGTTCAGCTTCTTTCAGGTTTTCTCTAATCTGTACCAGAGAAGCAATGTCTGATATTAAATTCATGTCTCTATGTTCAGTATTGCTGGATTTTGTGCACTCAATTCTCTGATGGTCTCAAGTTGATCAGATATAGCACAGTTGCATTTCTGTTCACAAAGACCCCCTCATAGAGCTCTATGCTGGCTTTCTGCAGCAGTGGAATGGCAGCTATGTGATCTGGAATAATGTCTATATGGAAAAAAAGTTAGCTTTTCAAAATTTTCGAATCCTTTTGAACTGCCAAAGTGATTTTTTCAAAGCTTTGTCTCGTACAACTGACTTATTTTACTTCCATCTTTGGTACCTTTCTACTTAATATCAGATTGACTGTATCATGGAACCATAGTGTAAGCTGTAGCTCTGGAGAGTGAAAGTGTGTGGGTATAAAAAGTAGCTACTCTTAGGGAGTGCGAGAAACTATGAAACAGGAACATTAAAAGTAAGAAATTTGAATTTAAAGAGCAAAAAAATGTACTTCACTCTCTTTCCATTAATTCTCAGAAAACATCTTCCTCAATCTCTCACTCAATATTTAGTGCCACATAGGTTGCAGATACATTAATTCCTCCATTTCAAAGGAACAGGGTGCTAAGCAGGACTTAAAAGGTGGTTTATGCTCTACTTTAACCACTGAGTTGCTGCTTACTCTTTTTGGTTAAACATGTCAATAAATTTATTAAAGATCATTAATTGACTAATGTCATTAATCATTAATTTGTAATGCTCTTCAGGATCATAGCTCCTGAAACTGGATGTGTTTATTCATTAGGGATTGTGGCTTCTGAAATGCCCCGTTTGACCTTTATATTTGACATTGGTGAAAAATGACACAAGGTGGCTAGTTATCCTAGACCTCCTACTTGGAAAATAAAGTAACCTGAGTTCCTTAATTTTAGTTGCCATCTGTTAGTAATGAAAATGTTCATGAGTAAGTTTCGGTGGGTGAGTGGCTGAAATTAGCATTATTGTTAAAGTTAGAAGGTGCTGATTAAGGGATTACAGGATGACTTTCATTCCTTGCTCTTTTGAAATTCTTCTAATTTCACTGACTTCAGACCCTTTGTAATTCCTCATGGATAGTTTGATGTTTCATGGAGCTAGTAGTTAGATCACAGGACTGAAACACAGACAAGGAACTTCAGCCTCTGTGAAACTGTTGTGTCATCATTGTTGTGTTACCCAGGCAGGAACGCATTACTGTGATGATAATATATCTTGCTCACCAGTTTAACAGAGTTTAAGGTATTGAAAAATGACTTAATTTCACTTCTCTTATATATTATAAACTGTATATGGCTTCAAATATGGTGAAGTTTAAAGGATCCCTTTAGTACTTCAAATCATTCTCTTTGTTTAAGACAAATAGGCAATGGCAAGCAAGTACATTTTAGATGCTCCATGTAAAGTCATATTCATTAAAAGGATAAGTTCAGATAGCATATATGCTCACAGTAAAAAGGAAAAAGACTTCCTAGTTGGTATAGCACAATGCATTAAAGAGTCCATACAAGTTAAAAGAAAGCGATCATGGATTTAAAGCCTAGACAACTTTAATTTGTTTGCATATTATCACCATTAATAATGTGCTAGCACTACTCTTTTTATGGGGAGAGACAGCTCTGTTTTCTGTACAGTCTTTCCCTGGTCTGCTATATGTAGCAGAATACTGTGTATATTCCTAATATTAGAAAAAACTTCAGGAGAAAAGTGGCCACTTCCCCAGTTATGCCTTTTAGAGGCGAATCATATATTTCCTTCTGCTTCAGAACTCCTACATGATCCTGTAAAAAGTATCTGCAAAGACTTATAACTTAGTCATTTGAATGAGGTGCACTGAGGGTTCAAAAGCCACATCCATGGCATAAAAATTTTGGTTACCCTTTAGCAGAATCCCCAGCACATTGGTGCACTGGGTGACAATATGGTTCCACTTTATCTACTGTGTGTGCATCATTTGTGTTTCTGTTCTGCAACTAAAAGTTTTGCAATTCAAAGAAATATTCTGAATTTTATTCAGCAGATTTTATTACTATTGCTCGTCTTGAACTGCATGGAACATCCTTAAAGGGAATTTACAGATCATCTTTATTGGAGACCTGTTGTAGCTGTGAAACTGAAGGTTATATGTCCTTTGTACTTAACCTTTTGTGAATCCTGGCAAATTAATACTTGGAGAGCCCTATTTTAGCTGCTGATTCTTTCTTTTCTTGTGTTATCTTTGTGGGGCTTTGAGACATCTTTTCCTGTTTGGGTGGAGAACCTTCACTTTGATGGTAGTCAAAAATTATCTATTTATTGGGTGGTCCTTACATGCAGTATAGACCAGGAAATACTATAAAGTTAAAAGAGGAAAACTTTAGAACAGCCTTAAGAAAATTAGGAAAACTTGACAAAGTCTTGCATTTTGAATCAGAAAGCCCATTAGTTTCTCAGCATGGGAACATACTGTTTAGCAGATCTGAATGTCTAGAGGGGCTATATTAAAGCATCGTTCTGAAATGACTGACACCTGATTTGCATATGTTATGAAGATGCCTCCTACTAGTTCATTGTAAAAACTAATTGAGTTTTTCCAAGGCTTCAAATTTTCTGCTATTTCATGAAAGAGTCCAGGTTAAAACAATCCTACTTAAGGAAGTGGAAACTGAAGAGTCATAAGCAGCAAATGTTTTGGAAATTTTCATTTTGATGAGTTAGTATGTGAAAAAGTGGTTAGAGTTATCAGATAGAAACTCCACGCAGTACAGAGACAGTTTTCAGAAAATTCAAATTGATATTTATGATAGGATTTTGTACCAAAAGTACAAAGAGATTTATAAATTATAGGATCGTTTTTGCACTATTATATAGATAAAAAAATTAAATAAAATAGCCTCATATTAAAGGAATGAGTATTTCTGAATTTAATTATCCATATTAAAATGAAAAAGAAGCATGCAATTATTTTTGAGTGCATGGTATAGCTGTTAGTAAACCATTATTTTAAAAGGATTATTACATACCTTTTCTGTAGGGCTCATTTCTCTGATGGAACTGTAGCTGATCACTGGAATGTTAAATTTATTGTCATTGAGGAAAAATAATTTTCAAAGAAAGTTTAATGTTCTTCTGTAGGAAACATGAAGAATTCTGTCTTCATACCATATCATAACTTTATTAATTTGTTTTTGTGGCACTAATAAATAGATTTTTCATTTAAAGTGCATCTCTGTAGCAACAATGGACTACCAAAGAAATGTTTAACATTTAAACAATTAGTATTTTAATAAAATTATTTATAGTTATACTATCCTCATACTTTTTAAAGAAACTTGTTCTTATTTACTACTGTTAATTTTCAAAATTACCATTATAATTTTTTTAAATAACCTTCTTAAAAATTAAAAATTTTTATTACAGTTTTAGCAAAGAAACAAAGCTATATTGTTCACATTTGAATGGCTAGCAACTAAATTCTCCACTGATACATAAATACCTATACCTTCCTCCCTAAAATGAAATTTTAGCATATAAATACCAGAAATGAGTGACTGTAAATATTCAAGCTTATAGTACTTGTGTGCAGGGCAAGTACTAAGAGCTTTTTATTGAAATCTTCCTCCAATAATGGACAAATATATCTCATATCATGCTATACAGTTAAGTGGTATTACTTTTTTATGATTGGTCTCTTTTCAATATGGACATTGCTAAAATTGCAGCTCCAAGTTATTCAAGGTTGATGGTCCCTCCTGTGTGCCTCGGATACCAGAGGTGATAACATTTTGCTGTTTGACACCTGCATCTATCAGGGCTGCACAGAACACTGCTATTGCATGCTGGCATATCAACAGAAGGAACACAGTAGAACACAGTGCCTTTAAACAATTGTATGCAGTGCTGTAAAGCTTTCAGTGAGCTGTTTCAAGTCAGTGCAAAAGGCAGCTACTGAAATTTGGAAGGGATATCATCTTGTCTGTGCATTGGACATTTCTTGTTCCTCCTCCAGTCTGTTTAAGAGCAGCAGGGATTTTGGCTTGTAGCTGTGGGTTCTCAGCTGGCTGCTCTTGGACCAGATATTTCCCTGATGTACTTACTGGCTTCCTTTCTAATTTTTGTGTGTGTAGCTATATACACATAAAGATTGTACATAAATGTTCCCAGAGTTCTGCTGGGGTTGCCTGGTCCTGTTTCAAGCTTTCAAATCCTTTGTAAGGGTGATATCCTGAAGGACAGCAGCATAATAAGCATGTAGATATGTGATTCACACTCCCTCTCTGAAATGATGGGTTATGACAATTACTGTAGGGAAGGAGGTTGCCAGAGAAGCCTTGCTGATAAGATTGGTGGTAGTGCTCATACTGGCTCGGTTAGCATCACACACCTTCACAAGCTCTGTTATTGTAACCCCGCAATTCACTTTTAGACAGAAAAGCATGAAAAGAAATAAAATCAGCTGATCAGTCTATAATCTTCACCACTTATATTTAATAGTAAGGATATAAAAAAACATAAGAAATGCTTTATCTAGGAAACAGTTTATACATCTTTGTCAGGTCCTCACATTCAAATTACAACCTAAAGGACCCTTTTAGTTTCCATGTAACACACAAGCTATAGATTTCAAGGCTTACCACTGTTGCAAGGCTGTGAAAGAGGCAAGTTTGCACCCAGAGTAAAATATGTCATATAGTGGTGGTGGCCATGTCAGGAGCATAGGTTTTGATCTCTTTATATGCCAAGAGCTTTCTCAGTCCAAGGCACTTAGACATCTATTTACCACTAACTCCAAGGGATATTCAGGGCCAATTAGGAGCCCTCACCAAGGTGTGTACAGAGCATGCTGAAACCATGGCAATGAGGTTCACACAGAACATGATGTTGTGATGTCTGCTTTTTAGTGTCAGATACCCTTTTCTAAGCTTTAAGTTAGAAATCAAAGTTCCCTAGATACTCACTGATCTGGACGTAAATGGATATTGAGTCCTTTAGGCTGCATACTCAAAGTGGCCAGATGGGGTACAAGCTGTGTTATTCTCACAGTTCCAAAAATTAAAGGAAATGATATCTTGCAGCTGCATAGCTGAAGAGTCCCTGTTCTCAATGAAACTTTTATCTTGTCCTATACATCCAGAAAAACAATCTAGGAGCTTCACATACAATTAACTTGTGTTGTCAAATTCATAATTTTTGAAGAAAGATTATTGTTTTAGTTTCCAGCACTCTTCAGTAGAAGTGACTTTGCTTAAATAAGATTAAAACAAAAATAGACTTGCATTGTCTTAGTAGAAACAGCCCAAGAATCCCCAAATTCTGGCTAAGCACTTTTGTCGAAAGACTAGCAATAGCATTCATATTGACATTATGAAAATTTCACTTCTTATCACTTTAGTATAAACTACCAACTCCACATGAAACAACTGGATTTGATGAGCAGCCAATATTATTGCAAATAGCTGGTCATAACACTTGACTTAAAAATGAATGAAATCCAAGCCAGAGATGTCTTACCAGACTCAGTAAGCCTGATGCACAAAATCAATTCAAAACAAGAGTTCCACAGGTCAAGACAGATTTAAACATGAGTAAAAACTGACTTTGACAAAATAGGCTAATTTTTAATCTCCATTATTTTGGCAAAATAATTAGCTAGAGAATGGAGTTTTAACCCCAATTCTTACTTCTTATGCTTTGGGTACTAAGTACAGGTAAACTAGCATTTCTGGAATCTTCATACCTTATAAGTAATAAAATATCACAAACACAGCATTCTAGGAAGGAAAGACTACCTTTTGTATTGCACTGTTCTTTGTATTGTCCTAATTCACATACTATGCTACTTACTGTTTACTGTTGCTTAATTTTAGGAAACTTCAGTCTGAAAAAAAATGTTAATTTTGAAATCCTTTGTGTCTACAGACATGCTAACTGGTAGTACAGAGGCTAGGTTTTTTTTTTCTTTTCTTTGATACAGTAGTGCTTAAATTGTCTTTCTTTCTGGAATGAAAGTTAATCTTTTGTGTGAATAACAATAGCAAATAGAAAGACAGGTAATTATCTCCAAAAACATGAACTGATTTGTTTGAAACTGAACATCTATGCACTAAGCTATATATCAAATTTAGACAGTGCTTCTGAAAATTGTGGATGTATAGTAAATCACTAGCCTGAGGGCATGCAAAGCCTGAAAGACCAAAAGCAATGTCCCATTTTACCTGTAACAATCTGCTAGAAATGATTTTGTATCTTGCAGCAGTATTTTGGATTGTCGGAAGAATAAGTAGTACTTGGCATACTTTATGTGCAGTGCAGAATTCTTTATCAGTTGCTTTAATAGGAAGAAGGTAATCCTTTGTGAAAAGACTCCCATTTGTAAAAGTGGAATGGTTAAAATGTTACAGGGTGGATGATTATTCTTAATTTTTGGATTACTGTAATACGGCAGCTCTGTTATCTAGCAAATCCATATGCAAAAGACAACTGACCAGAATATTAAATATAACCTCTAACTAGATAAGAGAAGCCCTCAGCTCCATAGATGTTTTTTTACAACTACTAGAGCTAAAATAGATCTCAATTAGTGAACAAAAAGCTTTCTCAGGGTTTTCAGGAGAATTGTAATAGAATGTGAATTCAATGAAGATTAAGAGCAAAGTCTGCAAATGTCTTTAGGAGTAAGAACAATGTATCCTGAAATCTCACCTTCTCCTGGATTTAGCTGTTTGTGTGAAGGTGGAATTCACAGCTTCAAATTGAACTTAGGCATATTATCTTCTGGTTGCCAAGAAACTCTTGGCATTTTTCCTCTAATGCATGGTGCAAAGCAGCAGTCTGGGGTCTGTGCTATGAATAGACCAGCTGGCAAGGGCAGAGGGCACACGTGATGTGCACCCAGAACCTCCGCAAGTGGTGGAGTCCACGCGCTGTCTGCTGTTTCCCCGCAAAGGGCTGAGCTAGCAGGCATAAAGCTGTGGTGATATCAGGTGGGGGACAGACTCTCCACCTTGGAGTGGTTTGGGGCATTAGTCACTAGACACAGCGGAGAAATAGGATCTCGTGCAAAATTTGGAATGCAGTTCCCTCGTATTCTGATCTGAAGGTTTTGTTCTCTGTGTTTGCAGAAATCTTGAATCCTCTTCTGCATCGTGTCACAGCTTTAACACAAGGACTGCAAAAGGGATCCACTGACTGGAGCCAACAGGCTGCTGGGCTGAAACACTTTTGGCTACAGAGAGGGGATTTAACTTGGATTCTATTAAGTGACAGTAGTTGGAAGGTATGACTTTGGGCTGAATGGCTTTAAGTAGTTTACAGGAGACCTTGTGATAGTGATAAAACTGGTGTAGTCATTTCTATTCAAAGCTTTAGAGCTAGAGGCATGTTAAACAGATCTTATATCAAGAAGAAGAGAAAATTAATCTGTGGCTATTGATTAAAGTTTCTGCAGACACGAAAAGAACTATAAAAGTAAATAAATGTTTTTTAGTAAACCTTTGTTCTGTTAAACATCAGGAATCTACATTCAACTAGCACAGTGTGATTTATGGTAACAAGAAAACTTGAGGCAGAAACTAATTTTCTGCATCCACTGAACTTGCATTCATGTGAAAAAATCTAATGATTGTAATAGACCTACCTGTGGGAGTAAAATGTACTGCAGAATATGAAATGTCCAAGAAGGTTTAACATACGCAATAAAATATTATACAGGTGTTATGCAATACCAGCTCATCCTATGAGGTATTGTCTGCTTTCTCGGTAGTTCCACTGAAGCTTGCAAAGAATTCAAGTTGTAGAGTTTTCCACCTCTGTGTGATCGGTTCAGAAAAGAGCTAAAGGCTACAACTCTTTTCTCCTGTAGTTGTTAAAGTAGTGCTAAGTACATTCAGATGTGCATTAAGGAAGTTTGAATACAGTTTTAAAATATTTGTTTTACAATTTAGTTAAAAAGAAGTGAGCTTGAATTCAATTTTTTTCCCTAGGATTCTAGCTCTAGCTATGTAGAACTATCTGTTATACTTTGCATGAAGTTACTTAGGGCTTATGTGATCACTTCCTATAGTTCTGCTTTGATGGCAGTAATCTTCAGTATGGAGGAGGTCTTTATTGCTATTTTCCATGCATTTATGTCTTAAGGAAGCAGTTTTATTGTTTTCATCACCCTTGAATATTAATGCTGACTGTAAGCCAAATCCCACCTGTCTGATATGCATACTGTTCCAGAGAACTTTATGAAGTAACAGGATTTGGCCCTTTCTAGTTTCAAAACCTTTGAGTTTTCAATGCTATGTATCTATTTATTTATCTTTGTTGTATTTCAAATATGCATGAAATTGATTCAGTTGACTATAGGGTCATTGTTGCACAAATTACATGGGGATAACTCTATGGGTAGACTTCTTATTTGAAAGCCAGTCATTTTTGCCTTGGATTTATTTGCACTTCCAATATGACGCATTGAAAGTGCCACAGAACAGAATATGTAACTGGTGTAATATTTGATGATTATTTGTGTAACAAGATAATTATGTATCTCTTACGCTTATTTTTGTATGATTTACAAGAGAAGTTTGTATGCAGAAAGCATTTTTCCTAACCATGTTCTCCGCCCACCTACTGAAGCCAGGTATTAGTGTTGCTGAATCTCCTAGCCTGTTAGAGGTGAGCCTGCATTCCTAGTGGGTACAAGTATTCAGAACTCATGTTTTTATATTTAGACATGCCCAGCTACACAAATCAAAGTTAACAGAAACATTCAGCACTCACCCAAAAAATCCCAGCACATGTGGCCTCATCCTCTTACCCCTGTGCCTGATAAGGATGAAGATGCATTAATGGGAATAAATGAGTGTCTGCCTTGCTGTTGGAGCAACTCACCCTGCATGAGTTGCTCCAACAGCAAGGCAGACACTCAGTCTGTGCAACAGCTTCCTCTGCATCCCAGACTCTCTGATTTCTGGCACCTGGGCACACAACTTCCAAGGCTGGTACAGGTCCCCAGGTCCTCCCTCTGCACACACAGATGCAGAGACACACAGACACCTGCTCTGGATCCCTTCAGTAACCAGTCTTAGACTCTCTGTCTCCCCAGTGACTCTCTCTCTCTCTCAGTCTCTGGACTCCATGATCTCTATCAATCAGCTTTGACCTCTGGGTCCCTCCAGTACCTGTCTCCCTCACAGAGGTGCACATTCAAATCCACCCCAAACCTGAATCCACTTGCCTACCTGGCTGCCAAGCCATGTATCCTGTTCACCGACCCGTTCAGTCTGACATTTCCTGGGGATTGCATGGTGACACACAATCACTCGCAGTGATTCACACAATCACCAAAGATACATAGTCCCTCTGACCACTGGTCTGACTCCAGCTGCTGGCACTCAGATCCTTCCTACCCCAAGCACACACAAATCCCTCACTAAGGTAAAGAGGTAGAAATGGGATTTAATAAGAAGACATGACAGACCGTGGTGATGGGCACAAGGCATGGCCAGGCAGGCAAACAGAGCCTGATAATCTTTTATCACCTTATTCATCTGTTTTCCCATGCTTATTCCATCAAACACATTGATTCTTCCCTTTTCCCTCTTTTGGCTCCTCCCTTATTTTTTTCATAATAAGTCTTATGCAACGTCAAGAAATTTCTCCTGTTCATCTCATCACAAATCCTGCACCTCCCTCAGTCTCAGAAGTGTCATCCCTGGCTTCCCTGGGGTGGTCCTGCCCTGGAACACTCCAGGTTGAGGTGGGGAGCAGGTGTAGGTGATGAGGTTACTGAGTTTCCCCTGCCTGACCCTGTGCCTCACACATCTGTGTGTGGGCAGAGGAGCCTTTTTTCATATAACCTAACAGATATGTAGAAGTGGACTTGCATTCTTATCACATTGCTTTTGAATGTGACAACAGCTTTGGCTTATTTCAAACAGCAGAACAGGTGAAAGACAAATAAAAAATCCAGAGGAGACTGTATACAAAATTTTCCAGCAGCAATACATATTAGTGTTTGATCTGCAACACCCCCACCTCCCTACCTACACCTCTTAGCAACAGCTCTCTTGGCACAGCTGACAGACCTGTGACCACAGAAGTGCTAATGGATACCACTATAATTCACAGGTGGTGTTCATGGGATATGATCTGCTCTGACACTATACTTCGTAGTGCATATTCCCTGTTCAGGAAAATGCCAGTTGCATTCCCTTCTATATAAAAATTTCAGCATCTCTATTTCATCATATAGGAAGCTGAAAGCTTTGCAACTCAAAGGTATGAATGCATTACCTAAAATTACAGATCTCTCTAGTCACAGTCCTTTCTTAAAATAATCTGTGGTGAAATGGAATGAACTATCTGAAAAAAAGAGAATATTTTATGCTGTGTATCTGCTCAGATTTACACATAGAACCCCTTGGTCCCTACAAATAGGTAAACTTATCTACATAATTAAAGAAAATAAAGATTATAAAATTATCAGCCAAGAGAATAAAAACTATTTATAGGTTGCATCTTTTATGCATCCCTTTGGAAAAGTTTTCAAATTGGTCTTGGTATAAATATGGCTAGAGGATTTATGGGAAAGAACAAACAGGAATGAATACTGTTCAGACCTTTATACTTGGTGATATTTTTCTGAAAAGTGGCAATAAAAACCTGATGACATATTATAAAAGGAAAAAGAGAAATCAAAAATACCCAGTGTTTTTAAAACTAGGTCTTTTGGCTCCAAAGGACTGTTTTGTGTGAGGCAAAGACAATGGTGATTCACAAGAATCAACTGTTTGAGGTGAATTTTGGGTCTTCCAGTGCACATGACCACAGACCTGTCACCAAACCTTAGGACCACCTTGTATGTTTTTAAAAAGTAGTATTTTTCTAAATTCAGAAGTAAACTTCTACATTCTCAGGCAATAATAGTTATTTATGATACTTTTATATTGTTACTGCAAGTAGCTAACAAAAAGGCAATGAAAAACCCTCCCAAATCATCTTGTTTAAGGCTTCATGGTATGCTGTATCAAGGGTTACTAGAATATTTAGGTGTTTTGTTGGCTGTGGAATATACTTCACTGCTGGTTTAATCAAGAGGTCTGATACTAGAGCATTTCATACAAGTTTAAGGGACAAATCTAAATCTCCTGAATTTCAGATCTGGCTCCTTAAATGACAGCTGCTGAAATCAGGCAGAGAAATTCATATATATTCATATATATACTTCCAGATTCTTCCTGCTTTTGTGTGGTCTGTCAGTGCCTGAGCAGACAGTTTTAGAGGCTAGAATAAACATCACATTTTTGACCAGACCTTTTTTTTTTATATATAAATGGGACACAAGGAGTTATGTCCTATTTCAGTGAGTGGAATAATAAAGTTGGGAGTAGTTTCCTCTTTCTCACTGTTTCTCTAAGTCGCATACTTCCCTGTTTTAGAGGTATTTAGTCCTTGACCAGTTATCTAAACAGGCATTATTCCAGGGATGTACCCCAACACTTTACTTGAAGCAGTAGCCCAGTTCTGAGGTTAATCCTTCAATCAATTGCACTTGTTACACATTGTTTTGGTTCAAAAGGAAGTTTTGTTACACACAAACCAGATTGTCCAATAGAGGATATTAAATTGGGAGCTCTAGTTGCTCACTTTATCACAGTACAAGTTCAAACTAATGTTTGATCCTTCGTAACATCTACGTGGTAATAGTGTTTTGTCCAGGGACTCGGTTAGAGCTAGTCTGAAGTGAAATCACAGACCATGCAGGGTGTTGATGCTGGGTCACATCACCACCTGGTTTTGATTTACTGTTCTTCCTCTGTTGTGTTAAATTACTTATTAGCAAAAACTAGGCCAATAACTACCATTAGAAATATAGAAGGGAATATGCATAAACATTGTATTTGTCTAAAAACCAATACTCATTTTAAAACATTACTTTTTAACTGTTGTTTTTCTTCATAAAAACTGTGAAAAAAGCTGTTTTTCTCCCAGCATATGAACACGGATGTGAAGATACTGAAAGCAAAGCACTGTGTCTTTGATCTTTCCTGACCTAATCTGTAGCTCCTTTGACAGTTACGGAGATAATGGACAATCTTTGGTGGATTTGTTCCTGTCTCACTGAGATAGAAAGTCAATCCAATTCTCCATTTCTCAACTCTGTGTGATAACAATTAGTGCCAATGTCTTGTCAACTGTGTGCTCATGCAGGCCTTTCATATAGCAGTCAGTATATATTGAATGAAAACTATAGAACAGGAAGGCAGATAACAATCATGTCAATATTTTAGGGTCAAGTATTTCAGGATTCAGTGTCAAACAAAGCTCAAAAGTGAATATTAAGTTATTGTTTCTGTTAGGAATATAGAAGTGCTCTGTTTGAATGTTATATGAAGGTCATGCTGATCTAGAAACATCTTAAATGATCATCACGAAATTATTCTTGGATATTAAAATGTAGGGTAGAGTACATATTTTGAAGCTATATTGCCAGATACATGTGACATAGAGTTAACCTATTGAAAACTATCTATAAGCACATACACAAAGAAGATGCATACTGCAGAATGTAGCTCTTTAATTTTGCTGCAAAGTTATAATGAGATTCAGGGATCTTATTTCAAGGTAAAGCAAGATAAATTCAAGGTTGAAAAGGAAAGTACATATTTCTGAAAGTAAAAGTAATTAATCTTTACAAAATCTTATCTAGGGAAGTTGTGGATTTTCACTGCCTGAAAACTTGAAATAATTCCAGTGTCTTACAAAAGCGATGTTCTAGCTAAAAAGGGAGATATGGGCTTATATGGATAATGGAGAAATTTCTATGGTGTGTGAATATCAGAGGCTAGCCTGGACAATTGTCATGGTTCCTAGGATTCAAAGGCTATCTGCTTGTCTGCTATTAATTTAATCAAGGTTTGTGTTCTAAAAAAAAAGAGGAGGAGAAAGAATTTATCACTTTTTATCTTACTAGATAAGGATTTAAAGTGATAGATGTTCACTTTCAAGTTAAAGTTCTTTTTTAGGCAAATGTTCTGTATTAACAAAGTCAGGCAGTGACAGGTTGCTATTCTTAGTTCATGAACAAAGTGTCACCAAATAATTGGTGGGTTCTTGTGATGTGCACAAGAGTTTCAAGTTTCTGTAATACTTTGAATTGATGAACAAACTATACCTGATTATTTGGTTTGTTCTTCTGAGGTGGGTGAGTAGCAACTTTAACAAATGTCAGAAGTCTTGCTGTAATGCAGGAGCTAATAAGCCATTTTTGCAATAAAGTAATTACTATTATGTGTTTAAATTACAATGTTATCATTTATGCATTCATTTTGCAATATAACCCAAATTAATCAAGTTAAAATGGCTTAATTATATTAGGTTCTTATTGTCATAAAAAGCCAAGAATGTTTCTGAGCTATTTATTTTACTGGACAATTCTGATTTTAAAATCAGACCACATACAGAGGAACAACAACTGAATAAGGGTGAAGAAGGGTGCCGCAATGCCTCTGGTGGGGGCACCGGGCGACCGCTCGTGGTTCCAGGGGCTGGCCGGGCTGCTCTGAAGTATGGGAGGGCTGGCGAAGGTCCAGCAGTGGTTCACCCAGTCCACTGGTGTTACAGGCGCACCGAGGGAGGAGAGACAAACAGAGGGGCTTCCCAGATGGTTTATTCGGGCACCAGGATCGTGCCAGGGAAGCGCTGGTACAGCGTGTTACAGTTACGTATATACCAACATGAGGGGGCAGGGGAGGGTACAAGCATCCTGTGAGGTAGGAGTGAGGGGTTTGAATTTGGCAGGCTTTGTACAGGATTGCAAAATACAGAGCCCTCCAGGGGGGAAACCAGATACCAAGGGAGGGGGAGGGGACAGCAATGCCTGGCCATGAGAAAAACAGAAATCTGGCCAACAGCACACTGCAACAGAAGGGAAAATATAAGGAAATACTTTCTTCATACAAACAGTGCATATGCATATAAAATATAACATGTATACAGGTCATACATACATAATATACCATTTGGAAACTTTCTACTTTTTTTTTTTTAAGAAACATAGAAAAGTCCTTAACGTTCCACTGAAAATTTCCAAAACATTCAAAACAAATGAGAAGAACTGACTCACAAATTTCTTTGAATACAATAGAAAAAGCCTCTCACAACTCCCAGGAGATTTCTTAGCAAAGGACAGTTTAGAAAATGGTCAACAGATTTGAACACTTCAAAGTATTGTGGAATAACTGAAAGACAGGGAGAGGAGAAGCATACAGACAGAAACCTTTATGTTAGACTTGTGAAAAATGGAAACCAAAACATTCAGATTATGTAAACTATGAAAACATTTTTAAATTTTACTTATTTTCAAGTTTTCTAACATTAAAATCGAGACATTCTGCAACAAGTGCACATTTACTGTTGACCTAGTAGATATAAGTTGCTAGTGGTTTTAGGCAGAGGTTAACATTGGAAAAAAACAGATTTTAAACTGAAGGAATATCTTTGACATGACGTGTGAGATAGTCAGATGTAGTTTATAAGAGTACCCGATATTATAACCAGTAGAAGTCAATACTATACATTTGTATTGAGTATTGTATTGCAGGCGTAGTTAAGCAATATAAAACATCAAATATATTTCCCATTGAGTTTTAGGAAAGTAATGCATAAATTATTCTGGGATTTATAATTTTTTTTCACAACTACTTGGATAATTCAAAAAAGTGTAATTGCTGGGTAAACTCAAAGCAGATTTTGACAGTTGCCACAGGCAGGATCTCAGAAAGAATTTAAGTACTTGAAGTGGAAGAGCAGCATATTTTGAAGTCTTTGTCTAAACCTGTGAGGTCCAGAGCTCCCACAGAGCTCTTTCTTATATTTGACAGGTCTGTAATCTGTAAGTACCTCAGTTCTTGACCTTAAAGTTGTCCAGATGCTTAAATCACTGTTACTGCAGTTGTCAGAAGTATCTCAATCCTGGTAGTTCGGCAATTCAGCCCTAACTCAGGGATCCAGAAACTAGGCACCTACTGCCTTCCTCCTTTGAGGGGTATGATCGGCTAAGCTTCCTCAGACTTACAGGTCACTGAGCATGCCGTGATAGCAGTTGCTTCCTTTTAAAGCATACCTAGGGAATAAATCTCCCTTTTCACTTAGAGATTTGGTTATTTTAATATGACAGTGTGAATCCTGGTTCATTTCCTCCTGTACTGAAACAAAATCTTAATACTACTTATCTCTTTAAACTCACCAACTTGTTTGAGACTTTATGAACTTCGCTGCATATGCTTGTGAACAAAATTCTTTCCACCACAGATACTAAACTTATGTCTCTATGATGAATTCCTAAGTGAAATGACATAGCAAAGAAAAAAAGTAAAGCAAGCTGACATCTAATCCATACAGCTTTCCAAAGGAGAGTTTTGTATGTTTTACCCAACGATCACATGATGTCAAGTAAATGTGTGTAAGTCACTAGGACCATATTGCATTCAGCCATGAGTTTGAACTCAGATGGAAAATTGCTGAATTTGTGGTGAACTTGTGTAAACTATCTACTACAAAGATCCACGCTGTCAGAAGACTGCCAGGTTGCTAGCATAACTTTTATCTGTCAGAAAACTGACTTAAAAGGAAATCCTGGAACTACAGGGTGAGTCTGACTTCCATTCCTTGTAAAATAATGATGATCTACAAAATGGATTAACATGATGATGCACATGTATAATCTCTATGTTAGGTCCCAGGAAACATGGGGTTCTATGAGTTTGAGTAAACAAGTTGGTAAAGGAGAGGAGAAGACATAATGTGCATGGATTTGAAAATTAAAATACTTGAGAAGCTTCCATTTAAAGGCAATGTAAGAAATTTAGTTGCTATAAGTGTGGAGAAAAGCTAATGACTTAATAAGATGGCAAGATAAAGGGTAGGCCACAGCTTAATTTTAGATCTTTTTCGGGGAGAAGAAGAGTATGGATCCCCATAGATCAGTGATGTGTGCATTTTTATTCAATATTTTCACAGATGACCTTGAGAAAGGGAACGTGTAATCAAATATTCAAGTTTGCAGATGTTACTGAGGTCTTTCAGGCAGTTAAATGTGACATTGATGGTGAGAAACCCCATAAGGAGATCACTAAACTCAAGCATTGAGTAAAGAAATGTAAGATGATAATGTATGTGAGTAAATAGGAGGCAATGAAACTAAATCATACTTTAAAAATGGTGAACTTGAAAGTGGAAGTTAAAATTCAGGAAGAATATCTTGGGCTTTCTGACAGTTTTATGAAATCATCAGCTCAGTGTGCACTTTGTTCTCAAGAACAAACAAAATATTTGGCATCATCAGGAAACATATTGAGAATAAACTAGAAACAAACATTTTCCTTCTCTGGAAAACATTGATGCACTTAATACAGTGCTTTTCCTTGCATCTTAAAAACGTTATAATGTAGTCAAAAATGATGTAGAGAAATCAGCTTCTCATGATTATGGGAATGAAACATTGTCTCATAATAAAAGATTAAATTGTCATAGAATCATAGAATTACGTGCATTGGAAAGGACCTTAAAGATCATTTTGTTTCAACCCCCTGAAATGATCAGAGGCTCCTTCCACTAGACAGGTCCCATCCAGCCTGGCCTTGAACACTTCCAGGGATGAGACATCTGCATTTTTCTCTTTCTTCTCAGGGCTGCTCTCAATCCATTTTCCAGCCTGTATTTCTGCTTGGTGTTAGCCCAACCCAAGTGCAGAAATTTTCACTTTGTCTTGTCATGCAGTTTGCACAGACCCACCTCTCCTTCCCCCGAGGTGTGGACTGCACCACACAGCCTGGTGTCATCAGCAAACTGGCTGAGCCTTTCCATTTTGGGAAGAAAAGCCTGGACAGATGATAAATATTGGCAAAGTCACAAAGACAGTAGTTAAGGCTGTTGTTATTCATCAAATCCTCCAGTACTTGAATACACTCGCTGAAACTAGCAGGCTGAGAGCTTAAGAGAGGTAAAAGAAAGTGCTGCCTTATAGAGTGGTTAGTGAGTTAATAGCGTGTGTTGCCACAGGTGGTTGTTGAGATAAATACCAAGCAGGTTCAAAAATTGATTGATCAAGTTCCTGGGCAGCATGTTGATAATTTGACAGTGGAACCAGGGATGTACTCCCTGCAATTCCTTCTGTGAAAAATTTCTTCAGGGAAGATAAGGATAGTGGATGGCAGATAGTGGAAGGGATGGAGTGATTGCTGAATAGTGCCTCCTGTTTTTGCAGAGAAAATACTGGGCTATGGTACTGTTTAGCAAGCTTCCACAGGGTGATGATGCCAGTGTCTCACCAAGGTGAATATGGTGAGTCCAGGGAAAAGCTAATGAGGGATCATGGGAACCCTCATCAGCTTATTCTCCACAATCAGCAAAGAATAACAATTAGAGAATAATTTGAGATAACTGCAACTATATAAAACTTGGGAGATTTTTATGAAGAAAAAAAAGGGCTAAATTTAAGTTATAAAGAAGTACATATCCAGCTGATCATCCTCCAATGTTTACATATTAGAGGAAAATAATGTGAAGCAGATGGTTTAATTATAATATAATTTTGCTACATATTTAATTGGTGGGAAAAAATAGTCTTAATGAAAATTCTTTGTATTTCTACTTATCTTTTGCCTGGAGGATACATTTCTATTAATTTTGAGGGAAAAACTTAGATTTGGTTGGAGAACTCCAGATGTCTTCTGAAGTCTCACCTAGTCTAACATCAATAACAATCTCTGTAATGTTCCTACTTTTTCTTCCTAATTATTTCCATATCAAACTTATGTCTCTTGTAGATTTCATTCCATCCGCTTCTTACTTTTATTTAAAGTTTGTTTTTTTAACATACCTCTTCTCTTACAACTCATTAATTTTTAAAACATTGTATTCAAGCCATATATATATTTATATAAAACATTTGTCTTCTTAATTTCTTCTAACAGATATAAAAATAAATGAAATCCACATTTTAGGTGTTAAAAAGAATAACTGAATAGAAAAAATAGAGGCACTTTTTTGGACATAATAGTGTGAAACAAATCCATTTTTATGCCAAAAAATCTAGTGTGCCTATGATTTGTTGCCTAACTGCAGCCTGTTTTCCAAACATCTTCACTTTATCTGGACAAATTTAATGAAGAAGATAAAGTTTTGAGTGAAGTCAGCCATGCCAAAAAAGCTAAAGAAATATAGTTTAACACAGCATCTTTGTTTCAACAAACTAACTAACATGACTTCATCTCTAGGCCCACAGAATGAATGAGATTTAAAACAAGCAACCTTGAAGGGATTTGATTTGAGAAGTCTTTTTAATATCAGTGTAGAATTAGAACTTTATAAAAATACAAAAATGCTGTAAATGAATCCTGAAAAGGTAGTATACTGTGTTTTTTTCCTATAAGATAGTGTGGCCATATTGGAAAAAATCATAGGTTAAATTGCTTGTTTTCACTGCAGAGAAAATACTCTCAGGCTAAACATTACCTATGAGAAAAAATGAATCAGGAGAAACACCTAATAAGAAGAAACACACAAACACACACTTGTTTAGGTGACATAATCAGCAAAAGAAAGGCCAAGGTAAAGGTATGCCTATTGCTGAGTGGGGCCACGCATCTGCTGTCACAGGACACAGAGAAGCTGAGGCACTGAATACTGCCTTCTCCTCAGCCTTTACAGTAGGACTGGCATTTTCAGAAGGGCGAATCTTGTCATTGCATATAAACATCTGAAGAGAGGGCGTAAAGAAGACAGAGACAGGCAAAGTTACAAGAGGCATTAGTCACAAACAGAAATAGACTAAATCCTGCTTAAACATGAAAACCATTTTTTTACTGTGAGAGTGACAGTATTCTTGGACAGTTTGTCCAGCAAGGTTGTGGAATCACCCTCTTTGGCAATACTCAAAAGTTGTCTGGACATGGCTCTGACCAACAGATACTTGGTGCAGAGCATACTGCACTTGATTTTGGATACATCTAATAATTGATTACCTCCATAATTTGTTTCCCAGGTCCTGCAAATGCAGTAGGGGTGGTAAAAAAGAATCTCAAATTAATATTAATGATAATCCAGATATTTACATTTAGCCGTTTTGGGGATATGTTTGAAAAAACCTGCTGTCATTCATTTTACCTTATGACTTTTAAATAGATTCAAGCTCTGGATAGTCTTACTTTTAGTTTCACTCAAGTTTACATCAATTTTGCATCCCTAGTGTGTACTGTACTAGGATCAATAGACAATTTGGAAAGTCTTTTGTAATCTATTCATTATTTCTTGCATATTGAAAACATCTTACATACAGGAAAGCAAAGCCTATATCAGTATTTTACAATGATATCCAGCCTATTAGGAAATCAATAACACAGATTTTGTGAAACAGGGTTCATCACAGAAAAAATAGTGCAAAAATTAATTGCTAACACAGCATAAATCCAAACGTGCATGGTGTGAATTATTAAGAAATAGATAAAGATTTTACATGTATTAGCAGAATTCCAAAATGCATTTTATCTCTCTCCAGTTTAGGAGGAGATTTCCTATTTTGATCATAGATTAAACAGGTACAAAAGAGTTACTTGTATGCCCAGAAAGTTTTCTGGTAGCCTTTATTATTAGGCCCACTATCCAGGGAGTATTTTGTACTTGAAAATGAAGGGACAATCAAAGAATTAAGATTATCAGTAGAATATCTACATTTAATTTTTGTCTCTATTAAAGACTTTTTGCGTAATGTGGAGGAAATGATTGTTCTGTGATACAATACCTCATCTCTAATCTTAAGAGGAAAGAATGTGTCTGCCTTGTCTGTAAAGTCTTTGAAGCAGAGACTGTCTCCTTGAATGCATTTTCCAGCACAAAATACAGTGGAACCTCTGATTTGTGTGAGAGCCTTTCAGTGTTACTCTGATATGAATAAATAGTAATTAGTAACAGATGTTTTGTCTGTTTTCTTTATGATGTGTAAGTCCATGATAGAAAGCAAATTTTTCCCTGTAAGTTGAAAAGGACTCAGAGGTCAAATTTTAGCTGTTATTCTAATGAAAAATGAGATTCACCTAAAGCTGTTGATAAAGAGTATATTTTCTTAAACTTCTCCCATTTCCTGTAAGTTGTATTACAGTTATTACTGTGATTTTGGAGTCTGAGCACACAAAAATATTAAAAGCCCCCACAAATTGCATTTTTTCCCTTTAGCTGTACAGTAAAGATGGCATCAAACCTTTCCCAGAGCCTTCAACTACCTTATTGCCTTAATAAGTAAAAAAAAAAAAGCAAGACTTATGAAAATTTCAGTAAGATACTTATGCTGGGAGAAATATGAACTAGTATCTATCAAGCATCATTGTTGTCAGTAACAATGTTTTGCAGAAAGTCAAATTAAGGTAGATTGCATATATTTTTTATGTTGGCAATGCTTTAGTAGATAGACCTCACTTATTTTAAGCAAGAAGAAAACTTAATTTAATTCCAACAGTCTCACCTCATTCTTCCTGTCTGCAGATGGAATCAAGAATAGAAAATTAAACAAATTATTATCATTATGTTTTATTTATGGTTCAGGAACTCAAAGGAAGGAAACTGTTGTCTCCAGTGATATCACCTACTATCTTGTCGAGTTTTTACATTCTCTTGAAATTCTCAGCTCATCACAAAGTCAAAGGATTAAAATAAATTTATGTTTTGATACTTTCTAAATTGCTTTATTATATAGATATATGTTTCAGATGAGAAATAAACTTTAATGTATTTGACAATGAAAAAGGATTGAATCTCAAGAGAAGGATTTTAGAATTTATAAAGTAATTCTTATGTTTGAAGTACACAGATGATGGAGAATTGTTAGTGAACGACTTTAACTTTTTATCTCTTGATTTGCTGCCCTATGTAGTGTCTCACATCAATACTAGCTTTGGAAATCAATGACAGGAGAGATTTACAATCTTCTTCCATAGCGCAACAAGAATACAGGAAGGAAGAAGTTGTCTTCTTTGAATATATACAGCAGCTAAATTTATATTGAGTTAGCATTATTCCCTGAATTTCTCCTGCAGTCTTGTGATATCTCAGGATACTTAACAGGATAAGCAGAGCATTTGGCTATTTTCATGAGTGTTACAGGAATGGCAGATTAAAAGTAAACATTAAAACCAACAACAGCCTATTAGATGAAATGGCTCTGACCCCCTCCTATCCTTTTCATTAAAGTCTCACTGTCTTTTGGCTTCTTACTTTCAGCATTCTGACTTTCTCTGGAGGTATTGTGCTATCTGTTTTAAAACATTTTGCATTTCTGCAAAGCTAGGGAGTATAGGATATCTCTACTTCACATCTTTCCACATGCACACACTTTCTCCAACACCCCTTTACGTTTTCCCACCATTCCCATTAATGATAATCACTAGTTCACTTTTCCTTCCTTAAACCCAAATTCTTGCTGTGAGAAGCATGCTTTAAATGTCAGCAGTCTCTTTGAGTCAGTCTCATTTTCTTATGCTGTTTGCCAGTTTTGCTTATATGAGAATTGTTCCATCTAATGCTCTAAAGCTCTCTTAGCCAGATCCTCATCAAATGTAAATTTACTTAACATTATTGGAAGCATTGGAGCTGAAAAACTGTCTTTCTATGCTTCTTACCCTTCAGAGTGTAATAGCTGTATAAAATGCAGAATCAGAGAATTGCTGAGGTTGGAATGGGGCCTCTAGAGATTTTCTTATGCAATGCACCTACTCCAAGCAGTCAACTAGAGCTGGTTGACCAAGGCCATATCCAGACAGTTTTTTTAACATCCTGGGGATGGGGACTGCGCAGCCCTTCTGGGCAATATGTTCTGATGTTCAATCTGCCTCAGAGTAAAAGTATTTTTTCTTATGATGAAATAGAACTTCCTGTGGTTTAGTTTGTGGCCATTTACTCTTGTCCATTCCCAGGGCAGCATGAATGAGAGCCTGGCTCTTTCTTTACTTCCTCCTGTCTGGTATTGGTGGACACTGGTCAAATTCCTTCTCTTTTCCAGGCTAAGCAGTTACAGTTCTCTCTATTGTTCCTCATAGGCTGGATAGTCCTGTCTCTTAATCATCTTAGTAGCCTCTCACTGGACTGTCTCCAGGATTGCCATGTCTCCCTTGTACTGGGGAGCCCAGCAGCAGACACAGCACTTCAGGTATGGCTTCACCAGTGCTGAACAGAGGGGAAGGATCACATCCTTTGACTTCTTGGCAACACTCCTAATGCAGTGCCGGAAGCTACTGGCCTGCTTTGCTCTAAGGGCATATGGCTGACTCATGTTCAGCTTGCTGTACTTCTGCGTCATCCTCGTCACCTAGTGCCTGTACTTTTCCATGGTGTTCTTCCCTTCCAGGTGTCTTCCCTTTGCTGAATTTCATAAGATCCCTGTCAACCCACTTTTCCAGCTTCCTGAGCTTCCTCTGAAAGACAGCATAACTTCATGGTGTATCAGGTACCCCTCCCAGTCTTGTGCAATTTGCAGAATTGCTGGGGGTACGCTCTGTCCCATCAATAATATAATTAATAAAGATGATATGCAGTGTTGCCCCAGTACTGACCCACTGGGTTTATCATGAGTGGCTGACCTCCAGCTGGATTTCCTTCTCTGATGATAAGCCTTCAAACCTAGCAGTTCAGCCAGGTTTCAACTCACTGTTCATTTGTCAAGCACATATTTCACCATCTAGTTTATGAGAATTTCATAGGAGACTCAAGTCACGACAAACAATTTCTGCTGCTGTCCCCTTGGCTACTGAACAAGAAATTTCACAGAAGTCAGGACCCTGGTAAAGCCATGTTGACTGAACCTCAGTCACCTTTCTGTCCTTCATGTCTAAAAACTTCCACATTTAGTTGTTGCATCATCTTCCAAGGGTTTGAGGTGAGGCTGTTCACTTGGAGGTTCTCCAAATCTTCCTCCATTCCATTCTCCAAAGTAGGAGTGACATTTTCTTTCTGCAAGTCCTCAGGCATCCCCCCTCTCTTTCCCAATTGGCATGGCCCTTCAAAGATAACCAGAAGTGGCCTTCTAGTGGTGTTGATCAGCTCCCTCAGTGCTTCTGCATGGAGAATACTTTCCTTGCTCCAGATTTTCCCATTGTTCTCAGGGCCCTGGCATTCCTGTAGGCAAATCTTCCCATTGATGAGTGAGGCAAAGAAGGCTTGGAGCACCTCAGCTTTTTCCATGTCCTTTTTTACCAGGTCTCTACACCATGCAGAAGTGGGCCCACACTTTCCCTCATCTCTTTGCTACTGATGTATCTGTAGAAGCCTCCGCTTTTACTCTTCACATTCCTCTCCAGACTGAGCTCCAGGTGGGCTTTGGTTCTCATGACCACATCACTGTGTGGTCCCTGTGTGACCAGCCAGTCATTGTCTCTATATTTCTGGGTGATCCAAACTTTCTTCTACCTCTTGTGTGCTTCCTTTTGATATCTGAGCTCAGTCAGAAGCTCCTTGCTAATCTGAGCAGGCCTAATCCCAATTTTGAATTAATTGCTCTTGATCTTGGATGAGTTTATCCACAAAAATCAAACCATTCTTCTGGACCCCTGTTTTCTCCAGGACTGTTGCCAGTGATATTCTTTTAAGCAAAATCCCTGAAATGTCAAACATCATCTNTTAAGCAAAATCCCTGAAATTACATCATCGTCTCTGCCTGGAGAAGCATATATTCTGTAGCTACTCCTGTGAGCTAATCTCATCAACTCTGTTTTATCAAATCTATATTTAAACTAAAAAATACTAATAAACTAATTAAGCCACTAATTATAATAAACTAATTTATACCACTGCTATTGAGAATATTTTAACTGGCTTTTCATGTTAAAAAATATGAAGCCAAAAAACCCCAAAATCTCACTATATCAAGTTTCTACTCTGCAAAATAATTGAAAGGAGCATTCATTTTTCCATGCTACAATGAAGCACAGTTTGAGGTTAAAGCTGTGTTGTGTTAGGCATGCTATAAGCTTATGTTAAAAGAGAACTTGTAGTCTAAACCTTATAAAGTTCCCAATATAAGCCAACAGAGGAAGAATAACTAGAGTGTCTTGTCTGCACGCTTGCAAGATGACAGCAACTCCCATTTAGTTTAGAATCTAGTTTTCCAGCTTTCCAGGTTCTCTCTGTCTTCAGTAAATCATGTTTTCCGTAATAAATATCTCCTGTGCAAATAATTTTTTCCATTCTAAATACCACAAGTGGCAACATTTATAACTTTTATTGTTTTCTCTTTGTTCTATTGCTTGTTAGAACTCACTGACAACAAAGTCTTTAAAGATTCTCTTTTTTTTTACTTTCTTAAACTGGTTCTGGGTGGTTTCATTATATCCTCTTTGATCATTCTATATAATTCTTCCCCATCTTTTGCACCTTTTGATAGTCTAGTTGGTGCCTTCTTACACTGCTCCAACAGGTGAAGAATAAATAATACTTAAAAAAATAATGCTCTGTTAGCTATGGTCTACATATTCCATGAATTGTGGAACATAATTTCTTTTGGGATAGAAGAACTATTTTAAATTTGGTGTTTATGAAATCATAACAACAGTTGAATTGACTGTGGTTTTATAAATTAAATTTATGAAGACCTCCTATCCCAGTAGTTCATATAACCCTACTTAGAGTGTTCTCATGTTAAAGGGTTGATGGCTTCCTGAGATAATGTAAGAGGTTATGTACCTTTCCACTTGTGGATGTGCTTAATTGATGACTCCACTGCTCTTTGTCCACAGCCATGGACAATCAAGTTGTAACAATCTCTAAGCTATCCCTTCTCATTACTGCACTTTTCTATCTGTAGCTCTATTTAGAACACATACAAGTTCTATGCTATCTGATGACATCTACTTTTAAGGTCCTCATTTTTCAGTTTTGGTTTCTCTCAATAATTTCATATCTGTTATCTTCTTAAGGAAAAAAAACCCCTGCATTTCTACTGTGCAAGTTTATAATTGTCCTGGCTCTATACAATAAGGTGGGTATTTTCCCAATAATCAGATTAGACTGTCTTGATCTTCTGTTTACATGATTTTTTTACCTTGAATATTAGTTCAATATTTTCTAGAATAACTAAATTTTGATTTGTGCAAAATTTCTTGATGTGTTTCCTAAGACTGTTTCCTAGCCTTGCTAACACCACAGCACCTTTTTACTGTCACTTCATTATCCTCAACTTTTCCCACAACAGAATTTAAAAATAAGAATATGGTTTCAACTCAGCCCTAAGTAGAAGCAGTACTTATCCTCATATGATGATAGCAGCAACATTTAATGGTTATTTATATTTTGTTTGCATTTAGTAATTTGGTTTTGTGGATTTGTAATCTCTTGTTATGGACTTCTAAAAATATGATGAAAAATTATTTCAAGTCCTAAGGACCTTCAGTTACAGTGTGCTCTTTCATGTTTTCCCTAATGACATAACATGTTTCATATGGAAAAGTTAGTAATTTTTCTTTATTTTTGATAACAATCATGTCTGAAGCTGACCTGTTTCACCTTGTTAGACATTCTTTCTCATTTTTTGTCCAAAGTGCTACACATGAACATAATAAAGTGTATTTAGTATTAGTCTGACATAGCGACTGTGCCATAAAACTAAATCATGCAGTTTGAGGAGATTGTTATATTCACAAATCTGTTAGAGATAATGTATGCATAACTGGGGGAGAGGAAGGGATACTGAAAGTTGTGATGCATCTTTTATTGACTGATTATGAAATAGTTCATTCCAGAATGACTACAGTAGCATTTGCAAAGCTGAAGTAAGATGTATCATTGTGTTATTGATTTAGACATTCACATTTTTACTTTTACTAGTAGGACAAGAGCATATTTTTCAAGTTATAATGGGAATTAGCTCTGTACCATTTCAATTCTAGTTACAATTATTATCATTCCAATGCATTGCTATTGCTCAACTCAGAATTTTAACTATTTCTTTCCATGAAAATAGATTTATTTGAATATTCTGCCTTCAGTAAGAAGGAAAAATATTTTTAAACCAAGCAATGTTTAATTTTTAATAGTGCCTTATTTTTAAAAGTAAAAGAGTATTCCATCTTTTGTGATGGGAATACAGTTAAATTTATACTTGCATTTTCGCACTAGGATATGCAAAGGCCCTGCTGGGAGCTGAAGGTAAAAGCCATGGCACGCTAGTGGATAGACCATATTAGATAAGGATGAACTAAAGAGTGTTCTCCCAGCTTTCTTTCCAATCTTATCTAAAAGTGAAGCTAAACTTTAGTTATTGTTGCCCTCTAACCATGCTAGAGCTGTTAGAATTTAGTGTGAAAATGTTTTCTGATAAGAATTTTATAACTGCCTTATTAAAAGCAGTGACAAAAGTGTTAAAAAACCCAGAGTATTCCACAAACATCTGGGTGCTAGTCCAAGACCTGACAATCTATGTTCTATTACTGTCTCTGAATGTCTGACTGTGCTTAGTAACTCATATAACCACTTTAACCATCAGCTTTTTCTATTTTATTTAGTTTAAGTGAGAATTAATTGTGTCAGGGACTGTTTGGTAATGTGTATGCTCAATGTGTTTAAATAGGATTACATTTTTAGTTGGGGTTTCTCTCCCTCACTCCAAATAAATAATCACAAGAACTTCTATTGAGCAGTTTGTGTTGTATTTCACAGATGAAAACTAAAGTGGTGTTCATACAAATTTTGATTATGTGCGAAAGCAAATAATGTAGCATTCCAAATCCTAGGGGAAAAGAAGATTTTTAAGTACTTTCCTATAGAATTTTTTTAATCTCTTCTCAGGGTTGCACAGAACATAATTGAAAGCTTGCTATTGACTGAGGTGCCTTGGTGACATGGGTGACCAATAACTTCACCTAACCCACAATCCCTTCTGGCAGTTTCCTATGAAAGATGAATAGAGAAACCTCACTCTGTCTAGTGAGTGATAGTGAATGTTTAATTTCTGAGGGAAAGAAAAATCATATAATCCTTATTTCCTTATACATGCAGGGGAAATTCTGGTTAATACAATTTTTGAAGGTGTAATTGCACAATGGAAGTGTGTGCACTTTAGATGTTTCCTAGTTATTCCTGGTTATTCTACTTTTTTTGCTATTTATACTTGCTGAATTGGTTAAAAAAAAAATGATCAGCAAACACAGAACAAATTGCACTTTCCTCAGCTGAACTGTATGAAAGACCCCAGAGACAATCCAAACAAGTCTGGCATGGTCCCTCAGGAACCTAGAAATTCCATTGGCCCTTTTAAGACTGTCTTCTCTGGGGAACAAATCCCTGCAGCTGCTTTTAAAAGTTGAGGGTTAAAAGCATTTTTGTTGCTGAGAATGCACATTGGAGCACATGTAATGCTTTAATGTGCATTTCACAGTGAAAATACAATACAACTTTTCAAAACCCTTGAAAAAAATCCCAGACTTGCTTCTGTGCTTGAATAAATTCTGAAAGGTACTTTCAGGCAGAGCTGACAGACACTCTGAATATCCCTTCTAGAAGAAATTTGATATTTCAAGAAAGTTTTTATTTTGGATGAGAAAGAATTTAAGAACTTCTTCCATTTCCCTTCACTGGAAAAATAACTGAAAAAATGGAAATACTTTGTTTTGGTTTTGAGAGTTATGTTGAGTTTGTTTTTTTAAAATAAATTTGTCAATTTCTACACTTAAAAGACTATTCCTTGGGTTGCTAGCTATTAGAAAAATCAAAGAATTCCTGGAATCCAAAGTAATCAATTGTCATAGAGAAAATACTCTGAAAATGACGACTTAGAAAGGGATTATAAATTTTAGATTTTGTATAGTGTTACTGTGATAAGGAAAAAAAAGGTCATGTTTTCAGCACATTTCATGATATTAAATGTTTTCCAAAAAGGGCAGTGGAACTCTGGGAAACTATGTAGAATAGCTAAACTATCTCTCTTCAGTGATGCCTTCTCTCACTTTACAATTGATCGGGCCTCACTGAATTCTTAAAGGCAACTTTTGATTGATTTAATTTCACAGGGAAGATTTTAGTAGAATGTGCTGCTGGAAGCTCTAGGACTGATTTTTTATCACCCACTCTGAAATTCACATGCATGAATATCCGATACTAACCAACTTGTCTCCCTCAACTCCTTCTTGGAGTCCACTGTTTGTCTAGTAAAGCTGCACACATACAACTCTTTTTAACTTTGATATTTTGCTGTAGATAACAAGGAGATCTGCTGACTGAGATGGCAGTGAAGCCAAAAGGGAGCATTTTTTCCTGCATACTCCATAATACTCTTGCAAAATAGCTCCAGAATGATATAGACCTGGAATGGAGAAGTGGGAAGGGTGGTGGCAGAGTCTCAGGATGTTTGGGCCACTAGAGTAGGAGTTAATAGATAAAAGACTGCAAATGATATTGGAAGAGAATTAGTACAGAAGTATGTTAATATTTGTCACCCTTAAAACTGTGATGCTACCATGGTCTGGACACTTTGCCCATCACTATTTAGGATCAATGAAGATATTTCCCATTCCTTCTTGTACCATGGCTTATCTTCAACAAGCGAATGACACTTGAGATGGACAGTGCTAAGGAGCAACTTGATCCCAAAACGACTCCTCTATGAGATAGGAGAAGCACTCAGAAAATGCCAGATATCCTGTTTCCTGGAGTGTTCTTTAATGAGCAATAGTGAAAAATAGGGTTTCTTTATTCTCCTTTACTTTATGTGTATCCTAAAAAAGCTGCCAATTACTCAGCTCTGTGTCCTGAACTAAGTTCCCATCCAGACATTTGAACTTTATGTATTATTTTTTCTTTCTCTAGACAGCATCTCTCTAATCATGGGTGTCCTGGTTTCAGCTGGAACAGAGTTAATTTTCTTCACAGTAGCTGGTACAGTGCTCTGTGATTTGGATTTACTAGGAGGCTACTGTCAATTACACACCGATGTTTTAACTGTTGCTAAGTAACTTGTTCTAAATCAAGGACTTCTTGTGTCTCATGTTCTGCTGATGAGTAGGTGCACAAGAACGTGGGAGGTAGCACGCCTAGGATAGCTGACCCAAACTGGCCAAAGGGATATTCCATACCATGGCATGTCATGCCCAGTATATAAACTGCTGAGAACCATGGATTGCTGCTTAAGGACAGGCTGGGCATCAGTCTGTGGGTTATGAGAAACTGTATTGTGCATCACTTGCCCTTCCTGGGTTTTATTTCTCGGTCTCTTTTTGTTGTCTCTCTTTTCATTGCTACATCCTTTTTATTGTTGTTGTTGTTATTATTTTATTTCAACTATTAAACTGTTGTTGTCCTAGAACATGGCTTTTACCTTTTTTTAAAATTTTCGTTCCTATCACATGGTAGGGTAGGGTGGAGTGTGAGCAAGTGTCTGCATGGTGCTTTGTTGCCAACTGAGGTTCAACCGTGACAAAGGGAAAGTGATGAATTATCCCAAAGAGGTACTTATACCCCTTTTGTGAGGTTACTGAAGAGACCTTCATTTAGGTTCTCTTATATGTCTCTGACTAGTACCTGTCTTTGCATACTGTATTTTTATTGCACAGGTGCTCTGAAACACTTTGCCTATTTTATATTCCTACCACAGCTGGCCTAAACATAGCTTAACAACCTGAAATACCCCATTCAATTCTGTAAAGTAGTAGTATTCTAAGAAAAACTTAAAATAATCTATTTTGTAGCACCTAGCTTTGAATTCTTTTCTAACAGAAAATGGGGAATATGACCATTATAAGTCTGTTTTTGAAGCTGTAGTCACAGTTAATGATGCAAATCATAACTCATTTTCACTAAATGGTGGGTGTAAAACCAGCAGGTGTAATGTATCACTACTTAGAGACTGAAGGAATACTGAGTACAGTTATCTATTCACTTAGCCATATTCTTTGTATTGTAGGCATATCAAATTTTAAATGTCTTTCAGAGGGGACTTTGATGGTCATTGTCCACAATAACCTGCTAGATTTAACTGTCAAAAAAGCCCAAAAAAGGCATCAGATTTAGCCAAATCATTATGCTCTCTGTATAGTCAATGAGAGCCAAACCACAGACCCTTCCCCCAAGGCCTTAGGAATGACTGTGGGGAGCCTATAGAATGTTTGTAGGTATCTGTCTGACTTATACATGGTAAATATTCAGTAAAATACTTCCACTGTATGTTTTGATGATATAGACTTGATTCTTTTTCTCTTTCATGTGTATTTTACATAGCAAAGTTCCTAGGATTCAGAGAAGGATTTCCTTCCACTTAGTAATGAATACATAGGTCCTAAATTGTAATTTACTGTAATACTGGCTCCAGTGTGGGCTCATCTGCTGACCACAGAGCCTCCTGAGAAGCACATGCTCTGAAGCAGAACTTCTGCAGGCTCTCATCCCTGCAAGAGACTCCAGCATTAGTCCTTCGTGAGCCTCAGTCCTTTGGGAGAGAATTTGCTTCACCGTGGAGTACCTTCTCCTTCTTTGAATTTGGTGTTTCCTCTTGTTTCTTTGTTCCCTTCTCTCCCATTTTCTGGTCTTACTTAAACATATTTTCACAGAGCCGTGATTAGCTTGGCTGGATGGGCTCAGCTGTAGCCTGTGGTGGATCTGCTGTGGAACTGGCCTGACCTGGCCATGTCTGGCACAGGGCAGGCCCTCATCTCGCAGAAGCCACACTTGCAGCCCTCCTGAATCATAGAATTTAGAAATTTAATAACTAAAATAGAGGTGGCAAAATACTAGGACTTTAGTAAGAATAGGCAAAGCAAGCAACAGCTATCTTATCTGGATGGTTTACAAGGCTAGGGAGGAGGAGTGATTGATCACCTTGCCTAGCTATCTTATCTGGATGGTTTACAGGGCTAGGGAGGAGGAGTGACTGACCATCTTGCACAGCTGCACTTATCTGGATGATTTACCAGTTACT